>PVJL010003322.1:0-84753 GCA_004026885.1 Lyroderma lyra
AAAAAAAAAAAAAAAAAAAAAAAAAAAAAAAAAAAAAAAAAAAAAAAAAAAAAAAAAAAAAAAAAAAAAAAAAAAAAAAAAAAAAAAAAAAAAAAAAAAAAAAAAAAAAAAAAAAAAAAAAAAAAAAAAAAAAAAAAAAAAAAAAAAAAAAAAGGCACTCTTTTGCTCTTGTTCTACTTCCCAGAGGCTCCACTTTCCTATTTCTCTGCTATTCTGACATGTCTTTGAGAGAACTGCGAGTTCAGAAGAAAGAAACCTGACATACCATAGTGCTGTTAAGCACATAAAATATCAAGTACATTCTTCTGCCTCAATGTCACACTTACCAGTTTCCAAAAGAGTGATGGTAGTGGAAATGTTCTGACGAGGCCGTGGAGCTGGATGAGAGAATGAAAAACCCAGGTAGTTTAAATCCAAGAAACAGTTGAGAGGCAGGGCTAAAGACAGAGCCCAGGGGGCCAGTTCAAAAATAATGCATGTGGTCAGGCAGCAGAATGTCAGAGCCACACAGCCAGCCTTTTATGGCCAAGAAGGCAGATAAATATAGCAGCAAATGGGAGGACAGTCCTACACTGAAGGAAAGAAGGAGGCACTAGCAGGTAGCTGCCTCAGTAACATAATTATTAATACATTAATGCCAGTCAATGGGTGTGGCCTGATTAGACCAAACATACGATTTTTATTAGGCTAGAAGAGTTATTTTCAATATAACTTTATCACTGGATATTTAAAAGTGTAATGGAAAGAGTATCTTATGTTGAGAGCTAAAAATAAGGGTAGTAATGTGATTCCCAAAATGGACTTCATGGAATTTTAATGCCAAGATATGGTTCTGGGTGTGCTGTTCATAACACATGTACAGTACATTTAAAAGACAAAGAGTGAAAAAAGAACTAGAGGCTAATTAGAGGGAAAAGAAGTAAGAAATGGGTTACACGTGGTGGCTATTGTGGTCTGATGATGCAGTCTCAATTTCTCTCATTTCAGGAAAATTTACAAAGTTACAGCTTCAAGTTTGAATATTTGACTCCCTATTCATTATCTAAAGCCCTTGAGAAGCAACATGTTTTGTTTTTCCTAGAGGCAGAGTAGGGTCATTCTATCTAATGAGAGATTCTCTTTTTATGTCTTTTAGACTGTAAAACTAAGTAAGAGTTTGGAAAACCCAAGAGGTTAGAGCCTGCTCTTCAGCCTCAGACCGGACCTAGATTCCAGGCTATCAATGGCACTTATAGCCACAGAATCTTAAGCATTTTATTTCTTTTTCCTAAGCTTCATTTTCCTTCTCTATAAAATGGGGATAATAACATCCAAATTATGGAACTTCTATAAAGATTAAATGTGATAAAGCACTTAAGCCAGTGATTGCCACATAATAAAGACTCAGTAAGTGTGAAATATTATTACTGATAGTAATAATTTAAAAACTCATTATTTAGATCAAGTTTCTCCAAACTGTGGTCCAGAGAGCTTTGAATGTGGCCCAACACAAATTTGTAAACTTTCTTTAAGTATTACAAAAATTGTGCATGGTCTTTTTTTTAGCTCATCAGCTATTGTTAGTGTTAGTGTAATTTATGTGTGGCCTAGGACAATTCTTCTTCCAATGTGGCCCAGGGAAGCCAAAAGATTGGACACCCCTGGTTTAGATTATACATACTGAGTAGGTTATATTCTGAGAGTGATTGTATATCAACTAAATAGAGATCACTTGTGTCTATTAAAATATTGAATAGACCCAATATTGTAGCCTACTTTATAATTACTTTCCTGAAGATAACTACACCTAACACTGTTGAGGAGGACCTATCAAGTGCCAGACACAGTGATAGGCACTTTGTATACATGATCTCATTTAATTCTCTTAATAACCTGAAAGGTAGGTATCATTAGCTTCATTCTATAGATGAGAAAACTGAGGCTTCAAGAGGCTAAGTCACTTGCCAAAGAGCACACAGCTAGTAAATGACATAAATGCAATTCATTCAGAGATATTTGGATTCCCAAGCCTATGTGCTTTTTGTACTGTGTTGCTGTATTCTCCCTCCGTGATGCTTTGTTTATAAGAAACCAGATATATTGAAATAGTCTTTCAAGGGCAGTACAGGTCTCCACTCATAACTGAGGGTCAGCTTCTAACCTACCTAAAGTATATAAAAGAATGGAAGATCAACTAAAATGGTGGCATGAGAGGTGTTCCTAGAAAACTCCCCCAGAGGTGACAACAAATGGAACAACTATAATGCAATGAAGGATTCCCTACGCAACACACAAACACAGCTAAGAGACCCACTCATCATATCGAAGTACCTGCAAGTGGGCAAAGAAGGGCAAACTGAGGAGGAGGAAAGGAGGAGTGCAGAGACAGGGGCTATGGGTCCCTGCTTGAAACTCTGTGGCTGTGGGAGAGAGGAGGAAGAAGATGGGGTGAGCATTCCAGACCTCACTTGGTCTGTAGGACAGAGAAAGGAGGCACAGAGGCAGGGGCCATGAGATGCTGCAACTAGACCTCACTTTAACCAAGGAGGTGCAGAGGCAAGTGCCGCAAGATCCCATGGCCTGACTTTACTCCAGTTTGTGAGAGAATGAAGGAGAATAGCAGGGTGGTAAGGTGCAGCCTGACCTCACTCCAGTCTGGGAAAGAGAAGGAGAGAAAAGGCTGTGACTGAGCTTCTCTGCTTGTAAGCAGTCCTGCCTGAGAGATCAGTATATAAAACAGCTGATCCCAAAACTCAGGGAAGAGACCTCAGGGCAAATTGAACACAGAAAAATGTAAGCCTGCACTGTCCTCACTGCCCTTAACACCAGGCAAAAACAAAAGTACAGAGTCTGGTCACTTTCCCCTACCCACCCTTTCAGACCTCTGCCCCTCAAGGAGTCCCAGCATTAGTAGTGAGACCTAAATGAAACTGGAGCAGTGAGTATCAGGTTAAGAAACAGAATATCTACAAACACAGAGAGGTAGCCAAGATGAGGAAACAAAGAAATATGTCCCAAATAAAAGAACAGCAGAAAACCCCATAAAAAGAACTACATGAGATGGAGACAAACAACCTATCAGAGACAGAGCTCCAAACAATGGTTAAAAGAATGATCAAAGAACTTGTGAAAATTTCAACAGAGAGATAGCAAGCATAAAGAAAGACATAGAGACCATAAAAAAGAAAAGATCAGGCAGACATAAAGATTACAATAACTGAAATGAAGAATAGAATAGAAGGAGTCACCAAACTAGATAAAGCAGAGGTATGAATCAGTGATTTGGAAGAAAAGGTAGCAGAAAACATTTAATCAGAACAACAAAAAGATAAAAGAATCCAAAAAAATGAGGATGGTTTAAGATTGCTCTGGGACAACATTAAGCATAACATTTGAATCATAGGGGTACCAGAAGAAGCAGAGAAGCAGCAAGGGATTGAGAACTTATTTGAAGAAATAATAACTAAAAAAATTTCTAACCGGGTGAAGAAAATAGACATACAAGTCCCAAACAAAATGAACCCAAATAGGCCCACAGTGAGACACATTATAATTAAAATGACAAAAATTAAAAACAAAGAGAATATTAAAAGCAACAAGAGAAAGGCAGGTAGTAACTTATAAGGGAACACCCACGTGACTGTCAGCTGATTTCTCAACAGAAACTTTGCAAGCCAGAATAGACTGCCAGAAAATATTCAACAAGATGAAAATGAAGGATCTATAATCAAGATTAATGTATCCAGCACAGCTATCATTCAGAATTGAAGTACAGATATAAAGCTTTACAGACAAGGAAAAGCTAAAGGAGCTCATGACCACCAAACCAGTATTACAAGGAATGTTAGAGGGACTTCTTTAAGATGGTGGGGGGGGGGGGGAGCAAAAATTATAAATAATAAAATGGCATTAGCTACATATCTAACAACAGTTACTTTCAATTTAAATGAATTAAAAGCTCCAATCAAAAGACATGGAGGGTATTGCACTGAGTGAAGTGTCAAACAGAAGAAGACAGATTCAAGTTGACTTCACTTACAGGTGAAATCCAAAGAAGAAAACAGGCAAAATAGGAACAGATTCATAGATACAAAAAGCATTTGGTTTGTTGCCAGATGGGAAGAGGGTTGGAGGAGTGGGTGAAATAATGGAAAGGGATGGAGAAGTTCAAATTGGTTGTTACAAAGTAATAGTAATGTGGTTGAAGGGTATAGCATGGAAATATAGTCAATACAGTTGTAATAACTATGCATGGTGTCAGACTGGTATTAGATTTGTTGGGTTGATGCACAGAGGGCTGGAGCGGTGGGTGAAAAAGGAGAAGAAATTAAGAAGTACTAATTTATAGTTACAAAATAGTAACAAGAATATAAAGTACAGCATAGGGCACACAATCAAAATTTTAATAACTGTGTATGGTGTCGGATGGGTACCAGATATATTGGAATGATGATTTGGAAGTTATAGAAATGTCTCATCCCCATGTTGTACACCTGAAACTAATGTAATATTGTATGTCCAATGTAATTGAAAAGTAAGTAAATACATATAGCATATAAAAATGTATTCCACTTAATCCTGATCAAATTCATTTCCTAATACATTTCCTGATAGTGTGCATATGAACATTTTAGCTGTCTGAAATCCACAGGAGAATTTTCCAAGCTTTATGTTCCCCAAGCACCCATTTTGTACTGTAATCATCTAATACTGAATGGCAGTGGTTTTGTCCACCAGCCATGGGAATGTTTCCCAGTGAGTCATTTGTCTAGAGAACATAGTAAGTTGCTTCAAGAAGTTTGAAAAGAGAAAAAAATAAACAAAAATAAGAAATTAAATCATTGTAATACTATTAATAGGTAATATTTAATGACCATTTTCTATATACCAAGCATTAATGCTAACTGCTTTTACACTATCTTATTTGATCATCATACATATAAAAAAACGTTTTATTAATTATAAAATTGCGATGTAGAGATTTTAATATTCTTTTTTTTTTTTTTGCCTTTTTTTTTTTGTATGTGGGTAGCTCTCTAGATGGGAGTCGAACCCAGGCCGCAGCGCTGATAGCACCGGAGCCTTAAGCCACTACACCACCAGAGAACTCCCGAGATTTTAATATTCTTAAAGTCACACAATTAGAATGCGGCAGAAGATTCAAACCTAGATCTATTCTATACAGAGCACACCCTCCAACATACCATACTATGTTACCTTTCAACCATTTAGCTGTATATGCGTGTAGAATGATAGATAGATAGATAGATAGATAGATAGATAGATAGATAGACAGACATATCTGTCTATAGATAAACAGAGTGAGTCATGAATAATGTCCATTAGGAGGAAGAACTAACTATTGCCAAAGAAGAGTTTTAGTTATATTTCCTATGTAACAGAAAGCTACTATTTATTAAATCAGATGTACTGGCTACAAATATCAATACTACATTAAAATATTTACTGAACTTTGATCTCTGTTAAGAATGCAAAATGCCAGAAGTCCACACATACTTGTGGAAAAACTAAAATTTCATTTATTAATTGACATTCAGGATCCCAGCAAAAGACAAATTGTTTATTTCAAGCAAATATATGATAAGTTTGACAAAAGAAATATGAACTAGACCCGATCAAGTCTCCTAAGTGATCTTTCTGTTGTAACATCATTAGATTCAGTCTTTTCTAACAACATATTTACCCAAAAATTAACTGTTCAGATAATAAACTACATACTGTGTTATATTGCATAATAAACTAAAATTAAAGAAGAAAAATTTAGTTGGGCTCATACAAATCAATTATCGTATATCCTCTATAGATGTATAATCATTCTGTGGATTACTCTGATTTAAACCTAATGCCCTTATAAATGTGGAATTATTCTGAAAACTTAATGGAATGCTAATCAAGTGTTAATTTAAAATTTTCGAGAAAACCATCTAGTGCAAAATATTTTTTAAAAATGTATAGATATAAATGTCTGGAAATTTCAGAAAATATTTCTTTGAGAATTATAGTTAGTTTTCTAAGAAAGTATTTTAAAGTAGACATATTCTCTCTTTAAATTAACCATAAAGCATTAATATTTTTGTGTGAAGTGATGAGTTTAACTAACTGTAGTGTATCCTAAAAGACAAACTAAATGTGTAAATTATATTTAGCCACCTAGCAATTTTCATTTTACAGTAGAAGATGAAGGAGTTAATAGCAAATCATTATTCTATATACCTGGGGAATAAACAAATAAATATTTTTTAGAAATGAATTTTAAATAAAACAAAAACTAAATTCCAACGGAAATCTAGGACACTTTTTTCCAGTTATTGGGTGTTTTAGTTACAAATAAAACCCATGTATCAGCAACATAGAAAAAGAAAGACCTATATTTACTCAGTTTAGTTCATAAAGCATTTATTGGACACCTACTAATGTGTCAGGCACTGGGCTCTGCCTTAGGGTTCAGATGTGAATAACTCATATCTTCATATAGTTGGGTAGACAAATATTCCTTAGGAATAGCTATGGTAAATGTGAAAGATGAGATGATGAACACAGTACAGAAGGGAGATGTGATTAGTTGTTGTATCTATACAAAGCAAAACTAAGAAGAATCTTTCTCTTTGAAAACATAGGAATTAAAGGAGCAAACCTAACACATTACTCATTGCCCACTTATTATGCAAAGCACTCTGCTAAGTACAGTGGAACAAAAATGATTGACACAGGTCCCATGGTCAAGAATTTCCAAACTCTGAGCAATATTTCTAATGCGGATCGTTTCAACAGAAAGAAAAGCTTAACTGAAATATTCAGTGAACTCTTTTAAGCTGTAAATTAGTTGTATTCGCCTTATTTCAGAAGTGCCTAATTAAAAAATAGATAGACATAGCTTATCTATTATCTATTTATCTATCTTATCTATCATCTATCTAGACAGAGAGAGCATTTGGCATCTAGTTCTGTTGTTCATTGAGTGACTTTGACAAATCATTTCCCTTCTCTGAAGCTGTATTTTTCTTGTCTATAAAATAAAGGGTTTGGACCAGAGGATCTCCAAGGTGCTTTCTAGCTCTAATAACCATGGTATAAATCCAAAAAGTGGCTGTCTGTTTTTCGTTTTGTTTTGTTTTGTTTTGTTTTTCCTTGCCTGGCTCATAAATTGATCAGCAATATTCTATGTGGAGCAATTTGCAGGGAAATAAATAAGTCCTCCTTGCTCCAAAAAAGTCTGCTTCTACCTTCTAGCTCATGTCTGAAATGGTCTTTTGAGTGTGTCATTTTATTACTTTAATCCCTAATACACTGAAAAATAATACAGAAAAACGTTTCAGCATTTTATCAGTTCTTCAAGTCTTTGTGATGGGCCAGAGTTTCAGAAGTGTTATGAGTAGAATAGTGGGGAGGGAGGCAGAGGGGAGAGGCGATGGTTGGAAAGGACTACAGAAGAGGGGCCTAGGATGCTTATCCAAAGCCAAATTATATCTAGTTATTAAATGAACTGATTTAAACAAGATGAATTACATCTAGATCTATAATTAGATCTAGTTCTAATTTTACCTGCATTTGGGCAATATAGAAATTAAGCCAACACAGTCAATGTCTGGCATTAGGACCTGCAGGCTATGAGGAGCCCACCATGTGCTCCTGCACAGGCCAGAGATTGAGAGAACTGCTGGGGCCAACAGCCTGATCCTGGAAAACAACAGCCCTCTGATGATGCAATAATGGCAAAGAGGCTGGTGGGACAGGGCCCCAGTCCCTGCTCAGATTCGTTTGCCACTAAACTCCAGGCCTCCAGGAAGCATAAGCATAATTCCACAGTAGCCTTGGTTTTCTGTAGAATACTGCACTCATGGCTGCAGAAAGTGAATTAATTTCTATTCTTTTCTAGTTGCCATATCTCTCTCTCTCTTCTCTTCAATTCCCTCTCCATCACAAGAAACTTCACCTTGCTTATCCAAACCCTCTTACTTTGCATTTTTTTCTTTTCTCTAATTAGTGTGAAGAACTGTGAAGGTATACAATGAATTATTATTCAACCTTATAAAAGGAATTAAATCCTGATACATGCTACACCATGGATAAACTTTGAGGACATCATGCTAAGTGAAGTTAAGTCATAGACAGAAAAACAAATATTGCATGCTTCCACTTATATGAGGTACCAAGCATAATCAAATTTATAGAGACAGAAAGTAGAAATGTGGTAACCAGGGCCTCTGAGGAGGGGGAATTGGAAGTTACTGTTAAATGGGTGGAGTTTTAGGATGGGCTGATGAAACAGTTCTGGGTCATCTATAATCCCATCCATCAAATATGAATGTACTCTTTCTTCATTGCCCTAACAATACTGGAATGTATAATTTAATTTATTTTAGCAAGTTTAACAAATGTGAGATATATCTCATAGCTATTTTTATTTACTGTGGTATTTTAAGTACAGTTAGCACACATTACTATATTAGTTTTAGGTATACAACATAGTGATTCAACATTAATATACCTTATGATGTGATCACCATGCTATTTTTAAATGCATTTTAAAAATTCTTTGTGAGGAGGGATATTTCCTTCAATGTTAAGTAACTATTTTGTTTTCCTCTTGAGTGAGCTATCTTTTGACTTTTGCCATAAAGATGAATTATTTTTCTTGTGATCATTATTAAAATGTTTATATAGTAATAAAATAAAATAAAGTAGCTACCATTGAGACTACTGTGTGCTAGATCCTGTATCATGCTTTACACATGTCATTTTACTTATTTTTTTTTTCACAAAAACTCTACAAGGCAGTTATTATCCCCAGGTTACAAAAGGGAAAACTAAGGTTCACAGAGTAACATTAGGCAATATGCCCAAAGTCACACAGCTAGTAAATAGTAGAACTGGGACTTGATTTGGCCCTAAAGCTCCATTCTTTTTACTGGACAGGTAAGCTTTTCTCATAGCACCTCCTAATGTTTTGTATCATGTGATTCCTGCTTTCTAACCACAGGTAATGAGTCATTTCAGATCCCAAAATAACTGACACATGTCCTTGACAGAAATCTTCTGTTGTCTGTCCTAGGCCAAAAAGGTGAACCAATACAGTCACATTCCTCTCTTGAGAATTTAAATTTGAAAATACTGAGTGTCAATACACTTAACAGAAAGAGCAAAAATCAAAAGGTTGAACCAAGAGATGCCATGAGTATATCTGGAGTCAGAAGAGCCTTAGCCAGTTGAAATTATGAGGGACCAGAGACTAAGGTTAGCCAAGAAAGACAGTTGGTAGAGAGAAAACAAACTAGATGTGCTTAAAAAAGTAGAGGTACCAATTACAGAACAACCATTTGGCCCATGAGAAAAAAACCAGTCACTCCCCCAAGCGACTTGCTTTCAGCAACTCCCCAGCTTACATCCAGATCATGAATACCCCTAAAATGTGTCCTTTTTCTTGAGCTAACTCAACCATATCTCTGCTCCTTGCTATCAAACAAACCAAAATAAAACAATCTTTTGAAAAAAGATAGCAGAGTAGGTAAATGCTGTGCTCACGTCTTCTCAGGACCACATCAATTACAACTAAACTACTGAGCAACCATCATTGAGAGTCACCTGAAATATAGCTGCACAAAACCCTACAACTAAGCAGAAGCCACCTTGAAAGTGGTAGGAGGGGCAGAGTATGTGTGACCATTAAAAATCAAGAGGAAGCGACAGGTCACAGCAGCCCCAAACCAAGCTTCCAGGCCCAGGGTTCCAGTGGTAGGGAGAGAAGTCCCCATAACTTCTGGCTGTGAAAACCAGCAGAGATTGTGGCTGAGTGAGACAGAGAGTGGCTAGCCCCAACCCTCCGTGTGGTGGTAGAGAAAATATGAAGTCTAGCTGAATGGAAGTTTTATAATTAATGGTATAAAGCAGCAGCCATAGCAAGATATAGGATGGGCAGAGAAGTGGAATGAGGAGGAATATCTCAGCCTCAGAAGTTCCCCAGCGTGGAGCACTAGTGCTGGGAAGAGGAATCCCACACATCTGACAGTGAAAAACAGTGGGTATTCTAATTGTCCAGGAGGGACAGATGGCTGTGGGAAACCCAGATGTACTCTTAAAGTGCCTGTGCACAGACTCAGTCATTTGTGGGCACTCACCTGGGGCTCCAGCAGAGAGAGGGTCACTCAGGGGGCATTAGAGGCATACAGGGGGCAGACTGAAGTGTGTGACTTTGGGGTGAGGGCTGGAAAATCACCACTTTCCCTGAGTTGGGTCCTCCTCTGGTGCAGCCACCTGGCAGGTGCCATCTTTCCTATATCGTGCCCTCCCCCAACATGGCCAAACCTGAATGTGATTGGTCTGGTGAGCTTCATTTACTCCACCCTGTCAACTCACTGGAACCCCACCCATCCTACTCCCCCAAAGCCAGAGTCACTTTCTCCAATCATTCTTGGAAAACTATCCAATGAGTTCACAGGCCCCAGGTGGGCAGCAGCTGGCCTTAATGTGCTGAGACTTTTGTTGAGTAACTCCAGGCATAGCTCTGGCACTAAACAAGAATCTACAGGAGCACCCAACGCAGGTGACCAGGAAGACTGTGCCAGGACCCCACAGGCACCTACTATATAAGACTACTCAGCAATACTGGGAGACATAGCATATCTACCTAATACATAGAAACAAACACAGAATGGCATCCAAAATGAGGAAGCAAATACGTATGTCCCAAATGAAAGAACAGCAGAAAACTCCAGAAAAGAATTAAATGAGATGGAGGCAAACCATCTATCAGAGACAAAGCTCAAAACAATGGTTATAAGAATGCTCAAAGAACTTGGTAAAAACTTCAACAAAGAGATAACTAGCATAAAGAAGAACATAGAAGTCATTAAAAAAAATACAGGCAAAAATAAAATATATAATAATTGAAATGAAGAATGCAATAGAAGGAATCACCAGACTGGGTGAAGCAGAGATTCAAATCAGTGATTTGAAAGACAAGGTGGCAGAAAATACTCAACATGATAAAAAGCATGAATCTACAACCAAGTTTAATGTATCCAGTAAGGCTATCATTCAAAACTGAAGGACAGATAAAGAGCTTCCCAGACAAGAAAAAGCTAAAGGAGTTCAATACCAGCAAACCAGTATTACAAGAGGGACTTCTTTAAGCCAGATGGGGCTGGGGTGGTGGGGAGGGAGCAAAATTATGAATCATAAAATGGCAATAGCTATATATCTATCAATAATTACTTCCAATTTAAATGGAATAAAAGCTCCAATCAAAAGACATGGAGGGTATTGTGCTGAGTGGAGTACCAGAGAAACACAGATGCAAGTTGATTTCACTTACATGTGGAATCTAAAGAAGAAAATACACAAAACAGAAACAAATTCATAGATACAGGAAACATTTGGATAGTTGCCAGATGGGAGGAAGATTGGGGGTTTGGGTGAAAAAAAAGGGAAGGAATTAAGTACAGATTGTTACAAAGTAGTTATAGGAATATAGGATATAGGATATAGCATAAGGAATAGAGTCAATTATATTGTAATAACTATGTATGGTATCAGATGGATACTAGATTTGTTGGGGTGAAGAGAGGAGGGCTGGAGGGGTGGGTAAAAAGAAGAAATGCAGTACAAATTCATAGTTAAAAATAGAAATGGGGATGTAAACTACAGCATGGGGCACAACAGTCAATAATACTGTAATAACTATGTATAGTGTCATATGGATACCAGCTTTATCAAAATGATAACTTTGTAAGTTATGTAAATGTCTCATCTCTATGTTGTACACCTGAAACTCTTATATTATATGTCAAAAGTAATTGAAAAATAAAAAATTTTTAAAAAGAAAAGAACAGACCTACAATCAAGACTACTCTACCCAGCAAAGCTATCATTCAGATTTGAAGGGCAAATACAGTGCTTTCTAGACAAGAAAAAGCTAAAGGAGTTCATCACCACCAATCCAGTATTACAAGAAATATTAGAGGGACTTCTTTAATACTAAAAAAAAAATAAAAATAAAAAATATGAATAATAAAATGGCAATAGCTACATATCTCTCTATAATTACTTAAAATGTAAATGGATTAAATGCTTCAATCAAAACATAAGGAGGCTGAATGGATGAAAAAACAAGACCCTTACGTATGCTGCCCATAAGAGACTCACTTCAGATCAAAAGGCACACAAAGCCTGAAAGTAAAGGGATGGGAAAAGGATATTTCATGAAAATGGAAACAAAACAGAACAAACAAACAAAAGCCTGAGGTAACAATACTTATACCAGAAAAAACAGCCTTGAAAACAAAAGCTATAACAAGATACAAAGAAGGACCCAGTATTCCCAATTCTGGGTATTTATCTAAAGAAATCCAAAATGCTATTTTGAGGGGACATGTGTATCATAGGTTCATTGCAACATTGTTTATAATGGCAAAGATGTAGAGGCAGCCTGGGTGTCTGTTCATGTACAAATGGTTAAAGAGTAGGTGGTACATATAATACATACAATGGAATATAGCTTGGCCATGGATGGAAATGGGTTCTTGCCATCTTCGGTGGCATGGGATGGACCCACAGGGTACTGTGTGAGTGGAGTATGTCAGACAGAAGACAGGTGCAATGTAATGTCATTTATAAGTAGAATCTAAAAACAAAATAAACAAACAAAACAGAAACAAACGCAGAGATACAGAGAATATTACGATTGTTGCCAGTTGGGGGGATGGGGGTGAGTGAAAAAGAGGAAAGGATTAAGAAGCACAAATTGGTTGTTATACAGTATTCACAGGGATGTAGGGTGTAGCACAGTCAATAATATTATATAACATATATGGTGTCAGAAAGGTACTAGATTTGTCGGGGTGATAGATGGGAGTGGGGTTTCGGACAGGGTGTCAAAGATAAAGGATTAAGAAGTACAGATTAGTAGTTACAAAATAGTCATGGGGATGTAAAGTAAAGCAAAGGGATAGTCAATAGTATGATAATAACTATGCATAATGCCAGATGGATACTAAATTAGTCAGGGGAGGTCACTTCTTAAATTATATAAATGTCTAACCACTATGCTGTACAACTGAAATTAACAAAAGAATATTGAATGTCAAAATAAAGAAGAAAAGAAAGTGTAAAAAATGTGAACAAAAACATTTTTAAATAAAACACTCTTAATACAAATTTTTTCTAATAAAAGTCTTTTCATAAAAATTTAAAAATATTCTAGATATTAAGCTTTTGTTTATCATATTTACTATGTTTCCATTTCAATTCTTTCCTTGCCTTTTTCCATTACCTTTTGACTTTTATAAAAATGGAGTCATCAATCTTATAATCAGTAACACTTTCATCAAAGACTTATATTTGTGTAAGCTATGGTGATAGAAAACAGGTTAGTGGTTGCCTGGCAACGAGGAAGGGAAGAAGTGGGATTTGGGAGGGATGGATTATAAATAGGTGTAAAGGAAACCTTGAGGGTCATGGGTATATTCAGTATCTTGATTGTGGTGAT
The DNA here is from genome assembly GCA_004026885.1 of Lyroderma lyra. NCBI lineage: Eukaryota > Metazoa > Chordata > Mammalia > Chiroptera > Megadermatidae > Lyroderma > Lyroderma lyra. The sequence continues at coordinate 13,484 of PVJL010003322.1, forward strand.
GGTTTCACAAGGGTATACAAGTGTCAAAACTTACTGCATTGTATGCTTTAAGTATCTGAAGTTTACTATATGCCAATGATACCTTAGTTACAACCATTTTTTTAAAACTTACATTCTTTTCTCCAAGTAAGATACTTATACAGTTCTATTTCATTCAACTTTATGTTTTATGCTTAACTACATAATTCACTTGTAATTTGTTGGGTATATGCTGTGACAGCTAAATCAAATTATTTTTCTGTTTTAAGATCTATTTTCAACTGTATTTCATAAATAATTATTTCTTTTCTTTTTTTTTTTTTTTAAATGTGGGTAGTTACCTAGCTGGGAATCGAACCGAGGCCACAGCGTTGACAGCGCTGAAGCCTTAGCCACTACACCACCAGGGAACTCCCAATAATTACTTCTTTCATCATTGTTTAAGACACTTGGAAAGTCATGTGTTGAGCCCTATAGTTTTGAATCTATTTATGTTGATATTTTTCATTCTTTGGCCAATTTTTGTTTAAAACCTGGTATTCTATGATTTGAAGGTTTGAAGTATTGTTCCTTTGTAATATTTATAATGTTTTAAAGTCATGTAAAGGACTTTACATTAGGTAAGGATGCTAATGATCATTTACACACACACACACAAACACACACACGTCCTTACTTATATATATAATATATATTTCATGTAACTATTATATATTATACTATTTTAATTGACACCTGAAACATGTTATATGAAGAGTTTAAATAGAAAGAATGATTATAAGAATTAATTTTTATTGATCTTATATTTTCAAACAAAATTTAACCTACCTATGGCTAATCTTGTCTCTTCAGCTATCTATGCAACAAGAAAATTTTCATTCTGAACCTAGCAGGCCATACAGAAGTTTGATAACATTCATCTGGTTGAGTTTCAACACAGGACTACTTTCCTCAGTTAACCACTTCCTAAATGTCCCTTACTTTTTTCTACTATCTTTGCCCCGAAGTTCTTAAATAAGGTTACATTTTTAACTTAGGTTTTATTGAACACACATGACATGCCTGGCACTCTGCCACGTACTAGGAATACACACAGAAGAAGGAAATATGTCTACCTTCATTATCATGGTTCTTTCTTCTTTCTGAAGCAAGTAATGAATTGTGTACCCCACAGTAAGACACCAGAGAATATTGACCTTGGTCAAGTCCCTTCAAATGTAACCTCTGACTCTTTGACCTTCCGGGAATTACTGGGTAGTGCTGCCAGATCATTGCTTTAATGCTTTAACTGAATCAGCACTCCATGGAGCAATGCAAAAAGTGTTCTTTGTTAAATGTTAACAAGTTATATGAAATGGAAACTGCCCATAGAAATTACTTTTATTTACCATTATTTCTCCAGGAAAAAGAATTCAGAATCAAAAGAATTCAGAACCACTTACAGTGGTTGGCAAAGCAAATATCTTCCTAAGGCACTAATTTCAGTGGAATTAAGTCTTTACTGGAAAGTACTCAATTGATCATAGTGACTCTTTTCTTGGAAAGAACAAAGAAATATGTCAATATTTTGGGTAAATATTCTCATTTCAAATTATTAACACAGTAATTCTTATAAAAAATAAGTATTCTTCACCAACCAATATATTATAGAGGCTGTGAAGTCATACAGACCTCTGTCAGAATCCTGCCTTTTCTCTTCCCTAAATATGACCTTGAGCAGGTTATTAACCTCTCTAAGTTTTAAGTTTCTCATCTGTAAAATGGAAGTGACAAATTACTTTGCAGGGCAATCAATGTCTTAGAGGAAATACTTATAAAACACTTAGCAGAGTAGCTGGCACCATAAATAATATTAACAATAATTCATTATCTTATTATTATTGTTGCAAGTATACATTAAAATAGTTCTACTCAGCTAGTGTAAAAGTAATATTGAAATTTTTACAAGCTACTTGGAAAGCAAGTCAACATATATTAAAATGTAGAGAACAATCAAAACTGATTTAATATTTTTCAGTGCACCAAGATGTCAAACATGAGGTTTGTCTTATTTCAGAATTTTGGCAGATGTCCCAAAGGCTGAGAGCTTTAGTCATCAGAACATCTATTCAGGACATGCTAAATCAATTCAAGACAAATGAAATCAATTTTGTGACTTCTAGTTAATGATCCAACTCAGGATTATAAGAGGCAAGGAGATCAATCTCCAGACCTGAGAGATTCTAGAGAGACCAGCATCCAGAATTCTTTGGAGAGAGTTGTCAGGATTTTGTGCATCAATTGTACACACACATTGTGTGAGGAGTGGGTGGTGCTTCACATAGACTTCGAAGATATTACTGCCCTACCTTCTGCATGTATTATTGTTGCTGGGGCAAAGCATACTGCTAGTCTAATTATTGTTCCATTGTAGGCAATCTGTCTTTTCTCTCTGGAAGTTTTTACTATTAATATTTTCCTTTTACCCTTGATGTTCTAAAGTTTTACTATGATATGACTTGGTATATATTTATTTTTATTTTTCCTGCATCATATTCAGAGTGCACTTTTAATCTGAATAAAGACTTTTGACTGTCAATTCAGGAAAACTCTCAGTCATTGCCTCTTTTAATCCTGTTTTCCATTCCTACTTTTATCTCTTCTGGATTGTCTATTAAATATACACTGGATTATTTCAATACATCCTCCTTATGACAGCTCTTTTATATTATTTTTTTATCTCTTCGTGTTATGTTTTGGTGAATGCCTCAGCACTGTCTTCTAATCCACTGCACTTCAAAATGTCCAAAACTGTAACTGTCATTTCCTACCACCATACCCCATACTCCAATCTATTTTTTCCCATGTTCCTTATTTCAGTGACTGGCAGTGCCATATGTCAGATACCTGATTCCTTGTTCTCTGAGGCTTACCCTCTGCTAATATTCTGTATTATCAGAGTAATTTCAAAATAATACAATTTTGATCATATCCATTTTATACTCAAGACAGATCCATGGTATATATCCCTTCAGCCTTCAGAAAAATGGCTTAGAGGCCTGGGTTCGATTCCTAGCCTGGGAACTACACCCCTCGCCCCCCAAAAAAGAAAAATGGCCTAGAGGCCATTCAGGATATGGTCTCTGCTTACCCTACTGGCCTCATATTTCTACCATTTTCCCCTTATACTCTATCTTCCAGCTTTTCATTCATTCAATATGTATTTTTTTAAATTTTTATTGAGTGCCTGTAATGTGCTAATTGCTATTTTGGGCCTTGGGGATATTTAGTAAACAAAGCAGGCCAAAACCCCTGTTTCTGGAACTTAGTGGGGGATATAGGCAGTAAACAAAATAAGTAAGTAAAGTATATAGTATGTCAGAGTTAATAAATGCAATGGAAAAAATAAAGCAAGGGAAGAGAATGCTGGAGGTAGTAGATGAATGATAAAAGTTTAAATAGAATGATGGGAGATATTATTGAGATAGTGATATTTGAGTGAAGACTTGAAAGAATTGAGGGAGAAAGAAATGAAAATATTAGAAGAAAAATCATTAAAATCAGAAGGAAAATCAAATGCAAAGATACTGAAATGGAAAAAATACCTGACTTCTTCAAGAAACAGCAAGATCAATATGGCTGAAATGATTGGGGAGGGCAGGCCGTAGGAGATGAAGTCTGAGATGTTCCCAGTGTCTGATCTTTTCAGGCCTTGTAGGCCATTATAAAGCATTTAACTTTCATTCTGAATGAGGCAAGTCACCAATGGAGAGTGTGGAGCATAACAATGACATGATCTAATTTATGATTTGAAGGGATTACTCCTCTGTATGCGAGTACAACACAAGGGAAGTAAGATCGATTAGAAGGCTTGAGTTAGGATAACCTGTACTAGGTTGGTAGTAGTAGAGGTGGTGAGACATAGTCATATTCTGAAATATTTTGAAGGACTTAATAGGTTTGTTCTAATTACTGTTCTAGTCAGTAATTAGTTGCCACCGTGCACTTGTGTAATGCCAAGTTTATGACAGCTTACCAAGCTGTTTAGTGCTGCCAATGTAAGTGCACGGTGGCAAGTTCACAAACTTAACTGTCAGATTTTGGGGATGATGACAGCTCTGATGGCCATTCCAGAAAAAAAGTTCCAAAAAACTTTGAAGAGTGGACTAGGCACTGGTGTCGGTGCATAGCTTCCCAAGGGGAGTACTTCAAAGGTTATCATAGTGATATTCAGCAATGAGGTATGGAGCACTTTTTCTAGGGTGAGTTCGCGAAATTAATTGTCAGATTGCGTTTCTCCTTCAGACTGTCTTATCCTACCTCCCTCTTCTACTTTTAAGACCCCTTGTAATCACATTTGGCCCACTGGGATAACATAGGATAAAAATCTCTGTATTTTTAAGTTCAGCTCATTAGCAACCTTAATTCTCCTTTACCATGTAACCTAATATATTCACAGGTTTTCGAAATTAGGACGTGGACATCTCTGGGGAGTCATGATTCTGTTTGCTACACATGGGACACATTATAGCATATGTGTTGATAGGAATAATCAGAGAGAGAGAGAGAACTTGATGGTGCAGGAGAGGGCAGAATTGTTGGGGTGACATGAGTGAAAAAATGGAGGAAATGGCTTTCCATAGGAGCAAGAAGGATTCCTCTCTAACAGGAGAGGAAGGAAAAGACAGCATATGGGGACAGATGCAGACTGTTGGGGAGATGTGGTGGTGGGAGTTTGTGGGAGTCATTTTTTTTTTCTCAGTGACTTAGAAGCAAGGTCATAGAGTGAGAGCAGGTATTGGAGGTGTGAAAAGAGAAATTATAAAACTGACATCTAAAAGAGCAGGAGCATGAAAGGACTAGAGAAATATCATGAGCATCAAAGGCCTACTTGAGGTCTATGGTCATTAATGTTAAGTGACCATTTAGCTTGTTTCCTCCAGTGGAGTAGGCAAAGCATTGGCATATCGGTCAAGGTAGGCTAACTAACTGCTCTACATACTCAAAATTTCAGTGCCTCAACACAGCCAAAGATAATTTCTCACTAAGAAACTTACATAGATTATCTCAATCCTGACAACAGTTGAATAAAGTAGGTATTATTATCATGCCTTTTTCCATGTGAGTGAAGAATCTGTTGACATAAGCTTAAACCATAATTTTTGTTTTAGATATTAATTTTATTTGGGGGCATTTAAAAATATGATTTCCCTCCTGATCACCTCCAGACAATGAAGCATGCTGCTCCCATTGCCTGGAATCTCTCCTCTCTCTCCCACAGTCTTCTAGAATCGGTTCTGCATTAGTCCTCTGGGAGACACCTTCCATAAGTCGTCAGATGGGTTTATTTCCTCCTCTGTGCCTTACCTAGTTGTACTATACTAATTTGTACCACAGATATTCTGTGAAACCTGCTGGGCTTCTGTGATCCTTTCTACTCCCTCCCCCTCATCTCAGATGTAGCAACAATGTTCTATTTCAAAAAACCTAAAACAAAGCACCCACCATAGTGCTTGGCAATGCAGGTGCTGTTTACCTGTTCATTGAGTGGAAGGACAGAAGCAAGACAAGGCAATTCTCTGACACCACAGAAGCAAAAAAAAAAGTTGCTGCGCCCTTTTGAGCTGAGGGGAAAATTGAACTATCCATTTCATTTTTATGAATTAAAATTTTCTTTTTGAAGGAAAGGACAGTAGGGGAAGGCTTGAGCTCTCAGTGGTAGCATGCCACCACTCAGTGGAGGTGTGTGTGCACTGCAGGGCGCTCCAACTGTAGGAGGCTCACACTGCTGTCTAAGCCAAACTCCAAGTACTAACTATAGTCTCCCACTAGCCTTTGAGAAGTCACTGCCTAAGCCTTAGGCCATAATCCATCTAGCTGTCACCACCTTTCATAAATCACTTAGGACCCCTGTTAAATCAATGGCTTCCTCAGACCTGCCCTAGAAGATTCTGATTCAGTGGGTTGAATAATTTGTATTTTCAACTAGTATTCCAAGTGATCCTTTCTATCAAGGCAGTTTAGGAAATCAATCATCTTTGTTTCAGTCACTCTATAGAATTGGGGCGGTTATTTATTTTTCAGTAACTTTATCTCTAAATTAATTTTTAAGTATTTTATTGGTTAAAAGATGAAGTTCTCCTGAGGTCCTTGAAGGTGTAACTTAATGTTTAGAGTATATTGTTCTGCAGGTTTTACCTATCTTTTTCAGCAGTGATTCAAGTGAGGGCAGCTTTTAAGGGGAGGCCAATAAGGCAACTCCAAAGTCCAGGAATGTCTTGGCACGAGAGCCAAACTAGGTACTGAACTTTAGTGCCAGGATGATGATCTGGGTATTATCCGATCTTGCTCACTTCTTTCGTAGATGAGGTCAGAGAACTCACGTGACCAGCACCAGTATTCCTCATCAGATTAAGGACAGAAAGACTCTGGAAGGGCTTTTTCTTTCTCTTTAACAAAACGCTTCATTAGAAGCTGTCCCAGGCAAGGAGAGCTGAGAAAAAAAGACCCGACTCTTTATTCCTATTTTCAACAAGCCTCAAGTCTGCATCATACTGAGAGCGAGATTTAGTAAACTGCTATTGCTTGTCGCCTGTCGTCCTGGTCAGAACCAGTCACTCTTTGTTAATCGGGGTGGAAGTGGCTCTTCTTGTAGGTAAAAAATAGCAGAGCTTTCTGAAGAGCGAGGAAGTCTTCAGCCACTGGTGACCTTATGAAATCCGTCTGGGCCATAACGATAGTGGCCTCTTGGCTTAGGACCCTGGGACTTAACAAAACTTGCTCCCGTATGGAAGACATGGGACTCTTTGTAAAAGAACATGGTACACAGAGCTCAAATCACTCGCACAAAGGCCTCCTACGGACTACGCACGCCGTTGCGGGACGCACAGGGGAAGTCCAAACCTTTGAGGAGTGTACGGCGCGAAAGCCCTTGACCGCACGGCGGGCGGCAGGACCCAGCGCCCGCAGGCGGGGCGAGGGTAAGTCACGTGGCCCGCGCAGCCCTCTCAGTGATTTCCCTTACAAGGACTTGGACTGACGACGAGCCCCGCCCCTGGCCGTGCCCTGGAATGTGCGGTGAGGCAAACCCACAGGACAGATTCAACCATCTGCTCACAGGACGGGGGGTGCGGAGAAAGAAATACATTATAGAGTGGGTACAAAAAACACGGAAACTCAAATATCAGACCCAACACATTATCGTATGTTCTAAGTCGCCGCTTTATATTCTTTCCTGTGCATTCAGTCAAAATCGCGCCCTTTAAGCACACTGGCAACTGGATCCTCCGTCACCTATCCATTGTCAGGCCCACTCTGTTCGCCGAGAAGGAAGACTAGACTTCCTTCCGGTTTGCTAAGTCGAGGCCGGAAGTATTGGTTTTTAGCGGCTCTGGGTGTAGTTGGGTTGTGATAGCGGCAGCGAGCGCGGAGAGGTCACTGAAGTTTTCGGATTCTCACGGCTGTACAGGGTGAGTGATGGGCACGGTCCGGCGTGTGAGGCCCATCCCACAGAGCCGGCTGGGAGGGCAGCGGTACTGCTGCACAGGTTACCGGAGCGCTCCTGGGCAGGTGTACCACCGCCCGGTTATCCCGTTTCGAGTCCAAAGGCCAGCTCCGGGATCGAAGGCCGCGGCCGGAAGTGGCCCAGACGCGATTTTAGTTCCTTTGCCCAAGTTGGAGTTTGCGAAGTGTGGCTTAACTCGCTGGCGCTGCGAACTTGGGCGGTAGCGGGGCTCGCGAAACCCGAGCCCCGCGACGCTGACTCCAGGACTATGTTTAGTTTCTAACGTAAACTTGCCCAAATCTAGAGAGTTTGCGCAAAAACCGTGTCCCCCCTTCCCACACTACTGCAGCTGTTGTTGCAGCTGTGTTAGTCGGCTACGGTTAGTAGGAAATACCAGCTCAAATTAGCAACTTCCTCAGCTCAGTATCCACTTAAGTAATTAGAACTTTTTTTAAAAAAGTGGTATTTACACAAAGAGGGGATTGGGGTTTAGTTTGCGGCTGGAGAAAAACTCCAAAATACACCACCATGTTCCTTTTGGGTGGAGACTTTGGATTAAGTCATTTTGCCAGTGTTAACTTTTAAAGTAGTTAGTAGGCATATGGAAACATGCCAATTCTTTATAGAACTTTGGAACAAATATGAAAGCGTTCAGTTGCGACTTTTAAGTGCACAAATATTTATATCCAAAGTTAGAGTATTTCTTAAAATTGCTACTATTTGTTTCATATTCTGGAAGGCTTTTGATAAAAGGTATCCAGAAAAGCTTTTTATTTTCAAAAGTGAAGCTTTTTGTAAAGTGCACCGTGACAACTACTTGGTTTTTGTCAAGTGTAAGAACCCTTTGGGTGTGGCAGTCTTAAGAGAACTAATTCTACCTTTAACCGGAAGTTTGCGTAAAAATTTAAAATTTGGTTTAGTTGGAACGCAAATGTATTTTTAAAATGTACTTTTAAAAAGCTGTGGTTGGCACCAAGAATTACATATATTTAGCTTGAAAAAAGATGCACTGATTAAATGAGAACGATTGGTCTGGATTTGGGAAGCTGACCAAATACTAGGAAGTTTTTTTCTAAGATGGGAGTTTTCCCTTAAGAAATGTGTCATATTTCCTAGAATACTATCAATTTGAGTGTTCTGTAGGAAAAGTCAAGGTTATTTTACATTTATTAACACTTTATAAGTGCTGGACTCTAGGATTCTAACTAATCTAATGGAGTAGTACAGATTAATCCCATTTTATATATGAAACGGAGTACTTAAAAATTCTGAAAAATCTCCTGGTTGCCCTTGGTGTGTGGGAAAATCCTCTTTGAGGGTTTTTATTTTTCATTTCTCCTACCACTTAATCTAATCTTAACATGTATTTCTCCTTTTGTCATAACCCTAAATGATTCTCTTCTTATTTAATCAAGCTAAAAAAATAAAACCATGAATTCATTGTCACCAGCACTTCCCTCCTGTTTTAAAACACAGTTACACTCCTTTAGATCTGTGAATTGGATCTCCTTAACCGTTTACCATTTGATTCACTTTCTCATGCATGTGAGAGCCTTATGTATTTCACAGAAGCTTGCTCTGCAAATCTCTCTGCTTTTAAATTTCATACAACACATATCCCTTCACGCCAAATAGCTTTTATTAAATGCTTGAAAAATAGACTATACTTTAGAATGAGTGAGGATCCTCATAACTCGGAAATACTCAGGTGCCTATATAGCAATCTTCCTATGCTAAATAAAGAATACTTATGTTAATATAGGAAATATTTTCAATTTTATTTTATCCTAGCTTTCTAAATTTCTAGGAGAGTTGTGCATTTGCTGAGGTTTTGTTATGTGAAGACAGTCTTAATTGTTTGAGAAAGTAAAATTGTACAGAAAACTAGAGTCATAGCAAAGAGTATAGTGACAACATCATAAGTGATTTGTTCCTTGGGATCAGCACTGTTCTGATTCAGCTCCCTCTCCACCACTGTTTATTCCACGCATATTTCTAGTTTGGTAGGAAAGAATAAACTACACTTCCTTTATTTTGGAACAACTGACTGAAGCTGAATCCATATCCCTGAAAGACTCTAGGTTTTTGGTGGGGGATAAACACATAGACCGGATTATAACCTCCTTGAAAAAGTAGGTAAAGGCCCAGGTAGTAACGTAACCCAGTGTTACATTACCAATTTTTTTCCTCGTTAACTACCTTAATTTGTTAGAATTAAGACTAACATCTGAATCTCTTAATTCTAAGGATGTTGTAGCTTCTGAATGGAACAGGGTTTTTAAAGGTCTTTCTTCCCCCCAACCCCATCCCCCTGAATCTTTTGAAAACAAAAATCTTTTCTGAACTCATGTACCACCTTTCAGTTATTTTTCATTATTGTCACACATTGTTTTAACTTGAGAGTCATACTTCTGGAATGAAAACTATGTGACTCATTTCATAAGTTGAACCAATCATCTCATTTCTTTATAGTTGCCTCCCCAACTATATTTTAAGCTTGAAAATGGGACACTTGCCTTATATTTCTTAGTTCTTAAATGGTATTCAACACTACTGCTATTTAATACACATTAGTGTCATAAACTGTTCATATTAAAGGTTGATGATTAAGTATTGAATGAGCTAAAGAAAAGTTCTGTGTGAGACCACTGTTGGTGTTGACCCCAGGAAAACCCTTATAAAAAACGACTTTATAATGCATTTACATATTTAAAGAATGCATGGTTAAAAGAAAGACTTACAGGAAATACATCAGAATTTAAAAACGTGTGTATTTGTATAAATAGACATATATGTATATATGGGACTTTATTACCCAAAGTAACCATTTTTAAAAGGTACCTAGAAGGCCCCTGCCAAATGTAGTTAATGTAAGGTTTTGTAGGTTAAAACATTAGTTGTCAATCATTTGACTTGCAATTTTCATCGGTTCTTAGGGGAAGACGATGTTGTCAAACAAAACAGACTATTTTTAAAGATGTGCTTTGGTTTGCTATGACATGGCATGCCTAAAATAATAGAGATATGAACTGGCAAATGTGTGCCTCTCATTGGGTTTCAGCCATCACCCCAAGTCCTTCAGTACATTTAAGAGATGGGGAAATAATATATTCCATAAGTCTTTATAGCTTTAAAAACTACATTTAGAATAAAAGGGAGACACAGCTCTATGTACTTTAGATAATGGGATTTAGTGCCTCTAAAAAGTGTTACAGAATGAAAATATTTATTCATCAGTGGTGTAGCTAAATGAAAGGCGGCCTCTTAAAGAATGATTAAAGGAAACTTGGAAATTAGGGAGTAGTATATACCATAACCTCTGGTTATATAAGGTATATCTTACCAACAGCACATTCCAGTGTATTCCCCAAGGAGGCTATATTGGATCGACTGGAATTTGTGACACTTCTTTGTGGCATTTCCTACTAAAATCTAAGAACAGATTTAGCTAACAAAAAAAAAAAAAATCTAAGGCAGAGCTTTTCTAATTCTGTAGTTGAATTTAGTTTGGGTGATGTGGTATAATCAAGGAAAGAATCTAAGAAATCACTTTTTAAATTCACACAAAGCATTGTGTTCTAAGGTCACAGTGCTGAGGTCTAGGTAGTGCTTCATTCTTTGCAATCCACAGACTTATTTTTAGAACAAGGGCATAGTGTTTTGCTACATCATGGCTAAATGTTGTTTTCACAACGTAAGCTTTAAAATTGTTATCCTGGTCAGAGTGAAATCAGTAGTGCCTATTTTAGACCTGCCTGGAAGAATATAACTCAATACAGTGTCTTAGTCTTGCTGGTTAGAGGTTTTGCAGACTGTCATCACCACCTCAGCTCTAAAGGATGGTATGGTAAAATTTTATTATCTGATGACTATGGGATTTTTAACTCCAAAGAAAATTTTGTGGTCTTTTGAAGATTGAGTGTTGAAAGGGAAATTGCCTTACTATTTAGGTATTAGATGTTCTTTTGACTTTTAATTTACATTTATAGGGATAAATTTAGATTAGAAAAACAAAAAATTAGATTATCAAGGAGCAAAGATAGTTTCCATACCTCTTTAAATGTTTTCTAAAACTTTTTTATAAACTAAATTAGCTTTAAAAACTGTTGTGTTCTGACTTTTGTTTAGAGGACTTAGTCACTTCAGGTGATTTAGCTTGGCTCTGTAAGAAATTGGTTTGGACACAGTGGACATGTCAGTAAAATTTAACTATAGATAAATTAACGTCAGAGTTTTCTGTACTTTTAGTTAGCCTTTTAACAAATATCTTTCTTAAACTACTTTGATTCCAAAAATGAGGGTACAATAAGAAATGTTAAGGTATAAGTGGAAGAATGGTAAGTGTTAGGAGATGAAGATCAGTGAGTTCTCCTTCCTACTTTCTGTCCACTTTAGACTGCAGAAGGATAGACCTGCTGGAGATAAATTAATATTCCCCAATACTCCTATAGCACTGAAGCATAGAATTGGCACTATTTCTACCCCAGGGTATCTATGTTGTTTCTTATTTCTATATTGCTACTAAACCAATAGTTTTGGTTATCGGTCCTTATTAGGCCATACAGCAGTACTGGGAACTTGCAATAAACTAATTTGGTTACAGTTTGGAATTTAAAGTTAGTGATAGACTGCTGATTAAATGTTACAACTACTAATGATAAGTGAACTCAAAGAATGATTCTGGTTTTACTTTTTGTAATTTGGTTGTATGAGTGATGGTATCAGTTGAGAGAGATTTTTGCCAAGTGATACTGTCCTGATAATTTTTAGACACATCTCTCAGCTCAAACATATCAGGAAGATTGATTCAGTTTACATTTTATTAATCTTTCTCCTTTTGTATCTCCCTTCCTAATTAGGATCTAACTGCCACCATGTCAAGCAAAAGGGCAAAGACCAAGACCACCAAGAAGCGCCCCCAGCGCGCAACATCCAATGTGTTCGCCATGTTTGACCAGTCACAGATTCAGGAGTTCAAAGAGGCCTTCAACATGATTGATCAGAACAGAGATGGTTTCATTGACAAGGAAGATTTGCATGATATGCTTGCTTCCCTCGGTAATGATCAGTTTTAATATTAATATATTAGATAGAATTTTTATAATACCATTTGTTTATTTAAGTCTTAAAGCTCTGTGAAGCCAATCTAATGATAAAATTTACCAAATAAGATTCAAAGTCTAGAGCAGTGTCTCCCAAAGTGTGGTCCTTGGACCATCTGCCGATTTCTGGCTAGGTCTCAGGATTGGGCTAATGGCCAGCCATGTGCACATGTATTGCAAACACCGATCTTGATTATGAGAGCGGTATTCCTTTTGACATCTATATGGAATAGCATTCTATCTCCAGACTAGCATTCAGTTCAGGCTCTGTTCATTGAGAAGACTGTTTTCCAAATAGTTGAGCTGTCATGAATGCAAACAGCAGACTATATAAATGATAATCTGTCTTGCCAAATTTTAACTATGACGAGTAGTTGATGCATTTTGTGGTGTAATTAAAATTATGACCCTTTTTTTTTTTTTTTTTTTTTTAGGGAAAAATCCAACTGATGAGTATCTAGACGCCATGATGAATGAGGCTCCGGGTCCCATAAATTTCACCATGTTCCTCACAATGTTTGGTGAAAAGTTAAATGGCACAGATCCAGAAGATGTCATCAGAAATGCTTTTGCTTGCTTTGATGAAGAAGCAACTGGTAATTACCAGATAGTTTAATGTTTAGTTACAGTAACTAAAATATGTAATAACTTGAACATGATGACATAGTACCCTCAGGTTTATGCCATACCTGTTTGGGTTTTTTAATTATTTTTTTGTTTTGTTTTTTTTGACTTTCAACTAAATCTGTTATTCAGCTCATTTCACTGCCTCTTAAATATTTGATTTATAATTTAGTAGTTGTATTTAAAATTTCTTTAGGAAACTTATGTTACTCCTTTATGAGAATCACTCCACAAATTGCTATAGGTCGTGACACCAGTACAGTCCTGTTTATCAGGTACCTCTCAGTTCTGAGATTGTTTAAATCTGTTATATAACCTTTTGCTCTGGAATCAGATTCCCTGGTTTCATATTCCTATCCTGCACAATAGCTTTGTGATTTAGGGCAAGTTACTTAACTTATCTAAGCCTCTTGTTCTCTTATTTGTAAAATGGGCAATAACATTACCTATCTCATAGGGTTGTTGTGAGGACTAAAGGAGGAAATGCCTGGCATAGTTTAACTCACAAAAAACCCCAAAATGTTAGCTGCATGAATGCCTGATCCTTTGGCAGAGTATATGAGGACTGTCTGGAAAAAATCCAGCCATAAGTGCCTCTATTTTTCATATCACATGGCTGGATACTTTCTAGATAGCCCTTGTATATAAAAGGGGGCAACTCATGTGGTGAGTTTTTTGAGAAGGCACATCCTTTGGTTACATGTTACTTGGAGTAAAAGTCCAAGTGTGGTCTGGTAATGAAAGCATAGTCTCCCCAAATTGGCTTTCAAGGTGCCCCACAAAAATGGTCTCTTTTGGCCTATTCAGGTATACCCCCCTCAACTCTTGTATCATCTTCCTAATCTCCTTCCAAGTGCCTCTATGCCCTGTTGTCCTAATGCACCTCCTCTATTTCTGCCTCTGCCTTCATCATACCACCCTCTCCCTCCTCTTGAAATCGAAACTCTTACTAGGTTTTTCCAGAAGAGGTAGGGGAGAGGCAGGCAGAAGAGACTTACTTTTTTCCTCCTGAAGACACTTGATTGAAGTGTATCGATTGAAGTATTTTTACTGTGAGCAGGTGTTACTTTTTAATGGAGGGGAATAAAACCATAAAGAGTGAAATGTCTTATCCATTCTTCCAATGCCTCTCAATGGTTATATTCTTTATAGAGCCTTACTATTTTTCTCTTGCCCTCAGGAAAACTTAAAGCCTCTCCCTTCTTTCCACCTCCAAACAATTTTATTTCTATCGGCACATGCCCTGTCTGACCTTCTATTTTCGTTGTATACTTATTCCCAATCATGACAGTTTCTCCCTACTCCCAGAGTATTGGCTATGTGTCTTTAACAGCATTGTATTCCCGTCTTTGTAACCCCTTCTAGCACCACAGTCCCTTGCACATAGTCAGTGATTAGTTTATGTGATCACTGAATGACTTGGCTGTAGATGCTGATTTATTTTCTGTAAGCTAAAAGTCTAAAATTTGGGGAACTTTTTAAAAAAAAATCTGGGAATGAATTAGGAAGAAACCCCATAAAATCTATATAGAGTTTCTTATGTGAACTGACCTTATACTTTTAACTCATTTTAATATCAATGTTTTTATTTAATTTCACATACAAGAAAGTAGTCAGATTTTTCTCTTTTTTTATGTTACGAATTTCAAAATGTCTGTGCTTGCATTATCATCACATTTGGTTTAGAGCATTAGTGGTTCTCAGCATGATTGCACATGTAGATTAGTGGGGGAGCCTTTTAAAAATATCAGTGCCAGATAATAAATCAAGGTGGCATCTGGATTTTTCTTTTAAGCTCCCTGGATGATTTTGATTCTAACGTGCAGTCAGGTTTTATGAGAATCCTGCTTTCACAGTTCCAGAATAGAAAGCACACCTTTTGACTCACAACTCCACAGGCTGGGCCTGGCCATAATTATCAAATCTGAAGTAAATTTTAAAAATAAAATCTTCTTTTACATACATAAAAAAAGATAAGAAGTAAAGTGAAATGCTTGAAGTAACACAGATTGTTAAAACTGGACTTCAAGATTCCAGTATTCTTTTCACTGAAACACTTTATTGATGTTTATGATGTGGTACTGTAGTGTTACTGGCTTATAGAATAAATGTGAACATTGGTG
This sequence comes from Lyroderma lyra, assembly GCA_004026885.1. Taxonomy (NCBI): domain Eukaryota; kingdom Metazoa; phylum Chordata; class Mammalia; order Chiroptera; family Megadermatidae; genus Lyroderma; species Lyroderma lyra. The sequence continues at coordinate 28,795 of PVJL010003322.1, forward strand.
CTTATGAAGCTTAGATTCCTTAATAATACCTTACTGTTATGAAGAGATCAGGAGATGGATGTGGAGGGAGGTCGAGAGAGCAGAGCAGGTTAATGCCACTCAACAAATATCTAGGGAACTGTCTGCTGAGGTGGGCTTAAGGTTTTGGAGACCCCCATATTTAATGTATTTGTATGCTTTTAATTCTTATAGAGCATGTTTAGTCAAGTGTAGATGCTCTTTGTAATTAATCCTCAGAATGGTATGTATTCTGAACCCTTGTTCTTTATTCTTTAGGCACCATTCAGGAAGATTACCTGAGAGAGCTGCTGACAACAATGGGAGATCGGTTTACAGACGAGGAAGTGGATGAGCTGTACAGAGAAGCACCTATCGACAAAAAGGGAAATTTCAATTACATTGAGTTCACACGCATCCTTAAACATGGAGCAAAAGACAAAGATGACTGAAAAGAACTCCAAATTCCAGCCAAATGTTCCTGATCGCCTACTTGGGTATTTCTGAGACTTTCTTAGAGCCAATAGCATGCCCCAGCTTTATAAGTTTTGCTTTTCTTGTTGTATTTATTCTCAGCCATTTTGGGCACATGCATCTCTACAATTGGACTGGAAATGGGACTTTTTGTCATTTTCAGAATAGAAAATAGGGTAATTTAACTTACCAACCTCTCCCCATAATAACTGCAGTCTATACAAAGTCAATATATTTTTTCAGAGAAAGTTATACACTCAATTTTTTCTGAACCATAATTAAACTTTATGATCAAAATTAACTTGTTTAAAATGTCTTTATTTACCAAAATCAGCTTTTATTAGTTTTATTAGTTTCAATCCAAACACAGGTAGATGAGGGAAATCTTAGAAAATGGTATGGTTGTTAGACCTCTTCCTTTCTCCTTGCAGTTTTCCTAACAGTCCTGTCTCCTCTATCCTTCCCCTCCCAAAGAAATCCAGTTTTAACTGCCTTAATTGGCTTTCCTGAACTTTGTCTTCCAGTTTTAAAAATAACTTCTTGTAGAATTTGCACATACATGTGATATCATTGGTAGCTTTTAAATCCTTAAGTTTAACATCTGCCAACGTACCTCTTCACCTGTTGTAAGCTTTTGCACATTACTTCATGTCATTTAAAATTAGACCAGGCCACTGAGTATTTTAATTTGTCCTCATTTTTAAAACTCTTCTAGACCCAAAGATTCTGTGGAATGGCTTCTACCAAAAGGATAGATTCAGTTGGAAATACAAACAATACAGTAGTTTTTATTATAGAAAGCTTTTCTTTAACACAACAGTCTCTATTGGAAGACTGTATTTGTTTGTACAGAGATTCACCATGAATCCATGTGTGAATTTTGGACATTCCTGACTTGCCCACAATCACAACAGCTGAAGCTACATGCCTGGGAAAGTGAGATCATTATTTCAATCCTAAAAATAACTTCTGCTAATTCCAGAAATGCAGGACTGTTTCAAAGTTAATCTAGAAGTGGTTGACATGTTCACTTGTTTTGGGATTCAAATTCTGACTCAAAGATTAATTAGTTTAAAAGTTAAAACACTGGGGGGAAAATTGGTTGAAAAAAATTTGACAATTAGCCTATAATGATGAGTAATCGACAATTACTCTAATAACTTTACATGTTATGCTACTATTAGCAAGACTATCCTTGGACAAAATTATTACCTCATTCAATAAATTCTTGAATGCATTCACTGCAGCAGGCCTTTGCACTCAACAGGACAGGTGAGCTAGATCCTTAAACTTGTGAGGCCAGCTTTATAGAAAAGGAGTAGAAGGAACAGTATAAGACTGCTTTTGCTCCTTTCAAGTTTAGAATCTTAACTCTCCCTTTTATGTGTGCCTGAACTTTATTCAATGGTTTAAGCAAAGTACTTTTTGCAGACTATAGCCATGATGCTAAAATCTTGTTTATTGAACTGGATTTCCATTTCAGCCGAAAAAAAAAATCACTTCTGGTTTATTAATAGATTTCTATTGAAGAACATGTAATATTGTTCCCACGCAGAAAAAGTGGTTTCATCTACTAAAATTATCTCTTGCAGTATCCCCATTTTCATTTTAAGTGCTCAAAGAACTAGCTACCATTAGGTACAGTGTATGGTCTCCCCTCAATGAAATGTTTCCTAATTTAGTAATAGCAGTCTCTATGTAGTAAGTAGGCATTCCTTAAGCAAAGATGATTGCTAATAAAAAATCTAAAGCAAACTTGTCCAACCCGCGGCCCATGGGATGTATATGGCCCACAACAGCTTTGAATGCAGCCCAACATAAATCATAAACTTTCTTAAAACATTATGAAAATTATGCATGGACCTTTTTTCAGCTCATCAGCTATCCTTAGTGTATTTTATGTGTGGCCCAAGACAATTCTTCCAATGTGTCCCAGGAAGGCCAAAAGATTGGACACCTCTGTAACAGACCATACTTAGAGGAGCTCTAAGACAAAGACCTACGAAGCCAAAATCTTATGAGTAGAAACAAAATAACTATTGGACCAAAGAGCAGACTGCAGCTAAGGGAAAGAGTAACTACTTTAGAAACAGGTGTGACTTATCAGCAATTGCTTTTCAAACTATTGAGAAAAATATAGGTGCCACAAAAGAGTCTACACACTTTAAGAAATAAACTATTAAAATTGTAATAATATATACTAGTAACAAAAGATGGAATACAAATCATGTTTGACTTCAGCTACAGAGGTGCTCAAAGAGGTTACCATCAGTGTACAGACACTTATGATTACAGTGAACTACAGCTTGAGCAATGTTGATCAAAGTGTCCACTTGTATCACTTGCACATGCCATCTCAATTTGTTCCCGAAGTACTGCCAGGGTAGCTGGGTTTTCTATGGTACACATTCTTTAAGGTTCCCCCATAGGTAGAAGTCAAGGGGTGTTAAGTCAGGAGAACATGGGGGAAACTCAAACAGTATTCTCAAATTTCAAATACCACTTTAAAATGGTCTTGCACTCCTCCAACAACTACTATGCTTCTGCCATTTTCTTTGTTCTTCCTGTCACATGATAACACTAGCATTCATTTGATTAATGCCATCTTTTGAGCACATGTCAGTACATAGATAACATCTCTTAAAAAGTGTATACATTTTTTGGCACCCGCAGTACATTGTTAGGAACTGGACTTTGGGCTGGCACGAGGACTGTAGTAGCATCAGCATCACCTGTGTGCTTATTAGAAATGCAAATTACTGTCCCACCCTAGACCTACTAAATCTGAATATCTGGGGTTGAGGCTCAACAATCTTTTACCAACCCTGCCAGGTTTTTCTAATGTGTGCCACTCTTTTAAGAACTGCTGTAGAGAGCTGAACACAATCTACCATCTAGGAATTTCTGATAAAATGTACAGTCAGTCACAAGCGTTCAAGGAAGATTTGCTATTAAATACTTCCCTCCACTACCCAGAAATAGTGCTATTCATCCACATTATTCCAAGGTGAGGGAACTGAAGGTTATGGCTACAAACAATATACCAAACAAAAAACTTAATGTAGCTTCTTAGTTTCGTTTTGACCAGAGCATAATGTAATGTCTGAACAATTGTGTGCATGTAATTATGTCATCTCTTTAATGCCTCAAAGGAAAGCAAATAATTCGAATAAAACTTTCTTGTGTTCGAAAGAGAAATGAATGTAGGCCCGCTATGGCCTGCTAAACCCGTAAACATTATAATTTGAGAATAAGGCGGAGGAGTAAATGATGAAACTCGGACTGGAGTGCAGTTTAAAAAGAAAGGGTTTTCCAGCAGGCAGGCCGCCGCCGCCCTCTTACCTTGCCCCGTATTTCGTGGGACTTACCTAAAATTACTTGTTTTATCTGAAGTTCACATTTAACTAGGCCAGCTGTACTTTTATTTGTTAACTCTGGCAGATGTGGGTGGGCGGCTTCCGGCGCCCGGGAACCCCCCAAACTTGGAGAGATCCCGCCCCGCCCGGGTCAAATTCCAGGCCCGGCCGGAGCGCGGCGGCCCAGGAATGCGGAAGGGCCGCGGGAATCCGCCGCGAAAAGCGGGGGAGAGGACGGACTGCGGGGCTACAAGCGCACCGAGGCAGTGATTCCACGAACATTAGCCAGGCTCAAGAACCCAACTAAAACCCCGATCGTATTTATTAACCCCATCCCGGCTCCCCTGAGGACACGGCGACCTTTGCTCCAGTCTGAGAGAGCACGCTGGTCGCATACCACCCCCCGTCCCGGAGTTGGATCCCGCCGCGCCTTCCGGTGCGTTTTCTGGTGCGCCTCCCGAGGCAGGAAGTGCCGGGCGCCGCCTCTGTAGCGCCACAACCCTCCGCTCGTCGCAGTCGCTCGTTGTCTTGTGCAGGGGAGCCCGTGTTCTGGTGTCTGGCGGCGGTGAGTGGCTCTCGACGCGGCGCGTGACATCCCTTGGGCCGCACCCGTCCCCCATCCCCTCCCGTCACACGCTCATGGCCAGACCCCGCCCCAGGCGGCAGGGGCTGTGAGGGTCCGGGGCAGTGACACTTGTCAGGGTGGGCAAGGAAGGTCAGCGAGGAGGCCCTGGCAACCTACAGGCCCTGGCCTAGACGGAAGCTCCAGGGCGGATGAAGCCGACCTGGAAAAATACCTGGCTGGGAGAGGTGGCCGGGTTCCCGGCAATGCGTCACCCGAATGTCTGCACACACCTGGTGCCTCGGACTGCTTGGCGGCATGGCCGCCAGCCCCTGCCCTCGCGGGCCCAGTCTGTCGGTTAGTGTGTTGAGCACCTGCTCAGTGCTGCACGCAGTGCTTGATGCTTTGGGGGATACAGGAGTCTACTGGTACATGATGCTTACCTTAGTAAATCAAGTTAGAGAACTTGATTTAGAGAAACTATTAGAGAAAGGGCACTGGAGTATGTGGTTAGTATAGGCTAACATGTAATGATTTCCATATGAGTTGTAAGTCTCATTGTATCTTGCATCTTGTAAAGATTTAATTTGTGTTGACTTAAGAAAAAGATGAATAAAAATCAAGAAAGCTTTCCTGAAAAATGAATCGTGACCTCATTGAAAGCCTTGGATTCAGCCCTGGAAGGAAGAACTTAGTGTTTCTGGCTGTATCTGTGGCAGGAGGTAACAAGACCAAACGCGCGAAAGGTGGGAATTTGTGTTGTGTGAAAAGGAGTCGGTGGGAAGACCAGCCTGAATGAAACAAAACTATAATGTTAATAGTAGTTGGAAATAAGTCTGTGTATGTAGGTAGATAAGTGGGGCCTTTCTTTGGATGTCTTGAAAACTTGAAAAGAAATAGAAGATTCTTTAAGAAGCATAGGGAGTCATTTTGGATTCCTCACCAAGGAAGTAAGATAGAGAAAGGGGTGTTTAGAAGACTAGTTTGGCAGCTTTTGTTTAAGATGGAATTGCATTGGTCCTTTGGTAAGAAAAGAATGATATAGCATTTTAGAATTCAAAAGAAACTTAAACAGATTATCTTTCATTTCATAATTGAGGAAACTGAAACCTGGAGAGGTGAGATAATTTGCCTCTGGTGACTTGCATTCACATGATGCCACCTATTTTCTATGTAAGCATTAGATGGACCCTCCTGGACCTCATAACAAAGTGCATGACTTTTTGTTTGTTCAGGCCCTGTTGATTGACAATTTTTATGACAGCCAAGTACATACTCATTTATAAATGTTTTAATGAGTTTAGACAATAAGACAAGATGAACTGTGACTTTTGAATAACAGATCCCCAGGTCAGGGTTGCTGGGGATAGGAAGTATAAGACTTGGAACCTCTAAATGAGGCCGATTATCCCTCTCTCCCAAGATTCAGAGACACCAGATATCTAGGGATGATTTTCATTGCCAGCAACTCTGATTGGGGTCTTCCTTCCTTGTTCCTTGTTTTACACTTTGTGCATTGGCATTGCTTGTTACTCCCAACTTGCTATCCACATTTTCATGGTAGAGAATCTCAGCTGCCTATATATAGGATATTAGGGACTATTGGTACAAACTGGAACTAGACTTCCTCAAAACAGATCCTGGATTTAAGCTCTACCTTTTTTTAAGTGGTAGCCACAGGCGAATTGTTTATTCTCTTTGCCCTGATTTTCACATCTAAGAAATGGGGATAATAACAGTACCTAAATCATAAATTGTGAATATTTAATATGTTAATACACTTGAAATGCTTAGACCAGTGCCTAGCACATATTTAGCACTCAGTTACTGGCTGTTCTGTTTCTTCCAGGTATGAGCAAGAGGTGGCTGGTAATTTTGTTAAGGATTTCTTGAGGAAGAGTTTGGTGGAGTTTATGGTAATCATGGGTAGGTCATAGAGAAAAGCCTTGCTTTGAGTCATATCCAGCACCTACCTTATAATTAGCATCTGTATATATAATTCTCTTTGTGATAGGAAAGAAGCCTATATATGTATTCGCTTAACCAGTTAGTATCTATTGAGCACCTGCTCTATGTAAGACAATTTACCAAAGTAGAAAGGCTTAATGCCATAAAAATGTATGTAAGTGACATAGCAGTGGAATACTACGTGGTAGCAAAAAAAAGGAATGAACTACAGAAACTCAACAAAATAGAAGAATCTCAAAAACTTATTGAGTATAAGAAGTCAATCATATAGAATATACATTGTAGAATTCCATTAATACAAAGTTCACAGACAAAACCAATCCATGGTGATAGAAATCTGAGCAATGTTTGCCTACGGGAGAGGATGATTGACTTGGAGGAAACTTTCTGGAGTGATGTTAACATTTGTAACTTGATTGGGGTAGTGCTTACATGAGTGTATACATTTACAAAAATCATTTTAAGATCTGTACATTTCGCCATATATAAATTTCATTGCAGGAAAACAAAGTGATAAAGGAGTTGAAAGGATGGAAAGTTTACTGCCAACTGGGACAATCATAAACCCATGATGAAGAAATGACAGAACCCAGGGCCCTCTCATAGTGCTTAGTGTATCAGATACAGTGTTTGATTCCTTGGTGTGGCTGAGTGGTAAAGGGGTGATGACAGCATTTAATAATGTATGTGGTAAATATTAAATTACATACACTATGGGGAAAGTTTAACTGATGTTTAGAGAAAAGCTGCAAAAGTTGAGTTGGGCTCTGTAAGAGAAATAATAGATATAATTTATGGAACTGATTAGGTATTTGCCTAAATATGCTGCATAAAAACAATCATGTCATTAAGTATATGAGGTTAATTTTGTGGAGTATTTTAACTTGATTGAATACTAAATTCTCTTTATGATTGCTGTTTTCAGACTGTTGCTCATATATCTAGTCATTTAATCCTCCCAGTTAACACAAACTTAGTCTTGGCTACCTGAGAATTCCTTGAGAAATTTCTAAATAGACTTGGTGAAGATGGGAATTGAATCAGAAATGACCTTAGGTTTTAGCCCAAGAACTGCTTTCTGCTTTTTTTTTTCCATCCACTGTCAGACCTCACCTTGTGCCTCTGTTCAGAAGTTGACCTTGCTAAAGAAACCCCTTAAGAGTCCTGCCCTGGGCATCTCTTCTACCTACCATTCTACTTACTGTAACTTAGCTAAAACTTGAACTCTTTATCATCCCTTTGCTCACAAAACCAGCTCCTCCTCTTTCCTTAATTATCTCATTTTTGAGTGATAACTTTATGCTACCAGTTTTTCATTCGAGGACAGAGGGTTGAAGGAAACTCCAATTAGGAAGCAAAATCTAGCAAATCAACATAGGAAACAGCCAGAAGAGTAGGACCCAGGTGATAGGAATGTTGAGGAAGGGCTGACTTTGTTGCAGGTAAAGGAGGAACTCATAGAAGTTGGAGAGAAATTGAATAGAAGAAATTAAAGTTTTCTAACCAGAAATAGAAAATTCTCTATCCAATGCTAACTTGACTGTGGCCCCTTTGAGCTTTTTAAAATTCTGTGGTTACAATTCTGAAATAAAGGCATTGCCCTATTTTAGTATTAAAGAGACCAAGGAAACACAGCAGCTTTATTAGTTTTCTATATAACAAATCACCCCAAAACTTGGTATCTTACAAAAACAATAAACAGTTTCTGAGGGTCAAGAATTCCAGGGCAGCTTAGTTGGGTGGTTCTGGCCCAGAGTCTCATGAAGATGCAGTTCAGATGTCTGCCAGGTTTGCAATCATGGAGGGAAGGTCCACCTCCGAGATGGCTGACTCACATGGCTGGTGAGTTGGTGCTAACTGTTGACAAGAGGCCTCAGTTCCCTGCCACGTAGACCTTTCCTTGGGGATGTGTAGTGCCATCATGACCAGGTGCTGGCTTTTCCCAGATTGAGTGATCCAAGAGAGAGCAACGTAGAAGCTGCAGTGCCTTATTGCATCATTATATAGTTAGAAAGAGTAGCACAATATGCCACCCGAAAATACGCCATTTTTGCATAAATATTATTTTGAGCTGAAAGCAATTTAGAATTAGCAGATACAAAAAAGCTCCCTCCCCCCCACCCCCATCTGCCTAAGAGCAGGACATAAATTCACAAAGATGTCCTTCCTCTCCTTTCTGTTGGGAAGGTTACTCTCAGGAGATAACTTTAGATTCTTATCAATGAAGAAGACCCCAACTTAAGTCTCCTTGACAAGTCTTAACCTTTACTTATGCACTTTTTCTGATAACCTTTCATAACTATCCTCTCCCCCTCACACACTTTTCTTCTTTTGTCTTTAGCTGAAGATGATACTTAAGCCTGAGTTCTAAGCCACCTGTGAGAATTGGCTTTTCCTGGGTATCTCCCATGTACACATGATGTATACATGTTAATAAACTTCTGTTTGTTTTTCTGTTGTTAATTTGTATTATTATAGTGATAGTGATATCAGCCAAGAACTCAGAAGAGTAGAAGGAAAATTATTTCACGCACATCCCCACTACGTTTTCACAGCTCAACTCTTTTTTAACTGTTGGAGGGGGACTATGCAAGGGCATGAGAAATGTTGAGGACCATCTTGGAGCCTGGTTACCACCGTAGCCAAGGAACAGTTCAACTACTCTCGGGCCAGGCAGGAAGGTACAGGTAGTAGTAGGGATTGCTAACTGGATATTCACTATCTACAGGAATTTGGGGATGCTGGTCCAGTGATCTTTATGTACAATTTTTTCAAAATGTTTGGTATTTGTTTTTATTAAAGTAAACTACTCAGGGAGTTCCCTGATGGTGTAGTGGCTTACTTCGGCGCTGGCGCTGTCAGCGCTGCGGCCTGGGTTCGATTCCCAGCCAGGGAGCTACCCACATACCAAAAAGCAATAAATAAATAAATAGATAGATAGATAGATAGATGATAGATAGATAGATAGATAAAAAGTAAACTATTCAGTTTTTTTAAATGTTCGTGAACTAATTCAGTTATTTAAAAAGGCATTTAGAAGGTCATCCTTGGGGGTACTAAAGTGAACCTTCCTGCAGACTGCATGCATATAATTTGGTACCTGCCAGTTTGTGACTTTTGATCTACTTAACTCTTAAGGAAAATGAAGCCTAGGAAAGCTAAAATGACCAAAGGTCATACAACTTGTGAATGGCAGAACTGGAATTAGAATCCAGATCTCCAATATTTCTATTAAACCAAATTTTTTAAACTAAAGGGAACTAAAGTACATAGACAGCCGATGCCTTTGTTAATGAAAAAAGTATTTTAAAAAAAATTTTTGGCCAAGGCCTTGGAGGTGGTTACCTCAGCGGTTCTCAGTCTTTACTATACATTGGAATCACCAGGTATATTTGTTAAACTAAAGATTGCTAGATTCCTCCCCACCCCATAAACATTCAGTTTCAGTTTGACTAGAATAGGACCTATGTATCATTTTTTTTAACTTCCAAGGTGGTTCTAAAATATTGAAACAACGTTAACTGCTATGAGAGCCATAATTATTTGCTATATGGTTAAAATAGCTTGCTGACTTAAGATAGTTAAAGGAAGAAGCCTCAAAGGAATGTCACAGTCATAGGTAGCTGACAAAATGCTCCATGATCATCTTTCCCAGGTTTCAATAAAGCCTTATAGGCCAGATGAAGTTCACAACCAGTATCTGCTTATTAGTGATTATGGTGCCCATGTTTTGATTTGCATATCAGTATTGCATGTGATTTTGCAAAATTTATATTACTAAATATGTTGATACCACTGTCCCATATAATACCAGTATTCCTATATTCCTGCCCTTCTTATAACCTCTATGAATACTGTATATAACCTATAGTTCACTCTGTACTAGAAATTTACAAAAATAAGAAAACTTTTTAAGAGGAAGTGAGTTTTTACTGGTATTGAGGGTTATTCATTACATTATGTGCTATGTTCTATGTGAATGTGTTCTGTAACTATAGTTTAAGGGTAGGGTTTGGTTATTTTTTCTTTGAGATTTATAGGTTATATATTAATTTGACAGCCTTAGGTAAAGGTTTCCAGCCTTTACCAATCATGTTAAATCAAGACTATAACTGGTAGGAAGTACTGCCACACTTGATTAAACCCAAACCAGGCTGCTATAATAGACTGCAGGATTCCAGGGACTGCCATTCATATTTTATTCTCTTCCCATTCCACTGTGGAGTTCTATTCTCTACTTTGGTTTTCATAATATAGTTTGAAATTATTTGAAAACAGTTTGCCTAGGATTTGAGATTAGAGGAAAATAGCTGTTCGGAAATCAATGTTAGATTATATTGATAGTATTGAAAGCTTTTTTTTTTTTTTTAAAGGTGAACTCAAAATAATTAGAACAACATTCAGTACAAAATAGGAGGTATGTAGCTAAAAATAACCTTTAACAAATGGGATTTCTATCCTAACTCTGTCACTAGGTGACCTCGGCAAATTATTTAATATTTTTGATCTTCAGTTTCTTCATTTGGAAGGCAGGCATGTTAAATTTAATGTACATAATGTGCCTAGCATACGGGCCACTCAATAAATGGTAGTAGCTATAATTGGAAGTAGCTTTAATTCTCTCTGGCCCAAAAGCATTTGGGGCTAGAAAAATAGCAAGAACAGAAGTATATAACGTAAGAAACTGCATGCTGGCTTGGACACATACAAGCAGTTTGGTATTGCTGAAGGAAAAATACAAAGCAGAGAATGGCTAGAGATGAGGCTGGGAAGATCATTCTACAGTAGGCGAAGGAGGACCTTGGGTGTCATGCTGAAGAACTTGTACTTTGTCCTTCAGACAGTAGAGAGCCAAAGAAGATTTTTAAAAGAGGAATGACGATGTCATATGTATATTATTTATGTTTTAGACACCTCTGGCTGAAATATAAAGGGTAGTTTAGAGGGTACCAAGAATCAAGGAGTTTACTTATTTGGCCATAGAAATATTGTACACAAAGAGATGATGGGGTCCCAGCTTAGGGTGCTGGCAGAGGAATGAGGAAGATGAGCAAATCTCAGAAATATTTAGGAGGCAAGGCTTGATTCTTCAGAGAGAGGGATGAGTCAGGATGACTTCTAGGTTTCTGGTTTAGTGAGTGGGTAAATGATGCTGCCATTAACTTAAAGAAAACAGAAGGATGAGAAAGTTTACGAGATGGAAGATAATTCGGTTTTCAACACATTGATTATGAGTGTCTGGAATATCCAAATGGATATCCAAGCAACAGGACTTTGAGCCTGCAGTTCAAAGGAAAGATCAGGGGGCGTTCCCTGATGGTGTAGTGGCTTAAGGCTTCGGCGCTGGCGCTGTCAGTGTTGCGGCCTAGGTTCGATTCCCAGCCAGGGAGCTACCCACATACCAAAAAGCAAAAAAAAAAAAAAAAAAACAAAGGAAAGATCAGGCCTGGAGATTACAGACTAGGAAGACATAGGTGATGTCAGAACAGTGCGAGTCAATGAGATCATCTAAGGGAAGCAGAGAGAAAGAACTTTAATGTTAAAGTCATGGACTGCTAGAATACTGGGAAATGTGAATAGTTAAATGAGTGGAGGAGAAAAAAACCTAACAAGACAGTGGAGGAGTACCAGTCATAGAAATAGAAGAACTGAGAGAGAATAAGTTCGTGTCACCAAGTCAAATACAGCATTTCACATAGATTTCCAGTATAACTTAGGAGTCTCCCTAATTAGAGTGTAAGGTATTCAAAGTTAGGAACCCTGCAGTCTCTTTCCATTTGGGACAGTTCATTTCCACTGTGACTTTTCAAGGCCAAGAGTTGGGGCTCTGAAGAAAAAAAGGTGTGAAATGGTGTCAAATATAGCAGAGCGGTTCAAGGCGATCTAGACTGGATTTAGCAATTTGAAGGCAGCTGCAGTAGAGAAAAGAAAGCCAGATTGTGGTGGGTTGAAAGAGTGGGAAGCGAGAAGGTAGAAAAAGCCAAAATTCTTGGCTTATAGAAGAAGGTAAGGAGGCCAAGAATGGTAGTTTCTTTAGGGGCCAGAGTTCTCTTCAGATTGTTTTGCTGCAACTTTGCCTCATTTTTTAAAATTTTTGGTGTCTATGTGTGCAGTTTTCATAGGTACCATACACATATATAAATAATCACTATTTTTAAATGACGTACAGAGAACGAAATAAACTTTTTTAAAAAGAAATTAAAACATTACATTGAGCCCATATCTGCTCTGTTAAAAACTACACCATGAAGCCAAGCTTCAAAACGTCAAGTGAGGTATTTTTTAGATAGAAGAAAGAGCAGGAAACAATGTAGATTAAAGTCCAAAACTAGAAATCCTACAGACCCAGGTCCAAAATTCCACTATTTAGCCACTGCCCCAACTAGTCATCTGCTTTTACATTATGGAGCTGCAGAGTTAAGAGATCAGTCCCCAAGACCATCCTCATTTCTGACATCAAATGCAAGTTTGGGTTTCCAAGATGACCCTCAGGTTCAATAATTTGCTTCAATCACAGAACTCACTGAAAGTTGTTATACCCATGGTTGTGGTTTAGTACAGTAAAAAGATACAGATTAAAGTCAACCAAGGGAAGAGACACATGGTACAGAGCCCAGGAGGGTTCTAAATGCAGAGCTTCCAATTGTCCTTTCTCCTAGACAGTGTTGACTCTTCCTGACAGCAAGATGTGACAGTAATGCATGGAGCATTGCCAACCAGAGAAGCCCGCTCAACCCTTGATATCCATAGTTTTTATTAGAGCTTCATCACAAAGAAACTGTTTACTGCTCCATAGCTCACCTTAGTCTCTAGCCCCTCTGGAGATCAACTAACACATGACTTAAAGACCCCATGATAAATCACATTGTTAGAAATCTAGTATGACTCAAGACCCCAGATATTAGGCATGACTCTCCAAGGACTTTACTTCCCAGGAGCTAAGGACAAAGACCAGACCTCTCTTTGGACAATATTAAATTCTTTACTACACAAGAGCTGTTAAATTTTTTTTAAACCTACATAATACCTAACTTATAGGGAAGTTGTGAAGATTGAGAAAGACATGGGATCAAAAAATTAGTCTGGTGTCCTTGAGTTTTTTGAGGTTATATGTAGCTACTAATGGTGGAACTATGATTCAAACTCTGGACTTTCTAACTCCAAAGCTGATAGTATTTTTGTGTTGTATATATTTACATTATTTAAAATTGCAAATAAAGAATAGAATTTAAAACATCCATTCTATTTGACATTTAAATTATTGGTGGCTTTCAGTAGAGTATTGGAGGCTACCACCAAAGCCATATTACAGAAGATTGAGTGTTGGGAAGATGAGTAAATGGAGACAGTTGAGCATTAATTAGACTGATATTCTGTAAGTTTTGTCAAGGGAAGGGGACAATGTAACTAGAAGGGATGCAATGTTAAAGAATAAGTTTTGGTTGATTTTTTTTTTAAGAAGAGAGCCTTTTGAACATAAACTATTCTGTGACTATACTAGTCTCTTTGCATGTTATTTTGTTTAATTTTTAATTGCATTGAAGTAGATATCCATGTTTTGCTATAAAACTGAGGATCAAGTGAGCGTCCCTGGTTTTCAAATTGTGTTTTGAAAAAAACTGAGACTCAGAATGGTTATGGAAGTTTGGTGGTAAAATGGAGATAAAAAGAGTACTTAACCTATTACAGTTGTTGTGAGGATTAAATGGGACATTCCTTATAAAAGTAAGATGTCAACTTTGAAGCCTTTCTCTTTAGGGGAACACCATACCTTCATAACAGTACTTGGCACATAGTAAACACCTAGTAAATGCTAGGTATTGTTACATATTTTAAAATTTATTCTCACTTAATATGGGTTTAATGAAATTTGTGGGATAGCTATAATCAATAACTTCTGTTTCTTAATTATTTTTCAAAACTGCTTTTTTCTAGCCATTTGTTGTCACATTGCAAATAAAGTTTAAATATGTATTCCTACTTGAAGTAATAATTCTACATTAAGATTTTTTTTTACTCATTAATTTTAGGTATTATAAATTCATTTTTCCTTTATGTTTTATGCATTCTTTTTTGCTTTACGTTCTTTTCTATTTTAACTCCAGAATTAAACAGCCATCATGTCGAGCAAAAAAGCAAAGACCAAGACCACCAAGAAGCGCCCCCAGCGCGCAACATCCAATGTGTTCGCCATGTTTGACCAGTCACAGATTCAGGAGTTCAAAGAGGCCTTCAACATGATTGATCAGAACAGAGATGGTTTCATTGACAAGGAAGATTTGCATGATATGCTTGCTTCTCTAGGTACACTTTTATATCCTTAATATGCCTGCTTCCCCAAAATAATAATTTAGCATTTTATGAATTATTTTCTGTCCTTGTCTCAAAGGCCTATTGAGTGATGTTGGGTGGGAGGTGTCAGGTTAGGGCTTAGCCAGACATAACAAGATAAGCCTGCAGGGGTGGGGATCTGTCAGGTACTTGGCAGGCAGGCCTCGGTTCCTGTCAGCTAATACTTACACAATAGGTCTACTAGGTGAAAAGCCAGGGGATGGTTAGGTGGCAAAATTTCAGAATTTCAAATAAAATGTGTTGTTAATAATATAGCATAGTTAATAATAAAGGTTGAAGATAGGTTATAGGTAGGACGTGACAGTAATGTTAATGATTGTCTCAGGGGAAGAAGGGCAGTACTATTGGGAAAGAGGACTTTCACAATTTCATTTATAATTTGTTTTTATAACTAAAGAAGAAATGTAAAGCTGAAAGATTTAAAGCAAACATAAACTGCCCTTTGTTATTGTGCTTATGTTCATGTTATTTTATTATTACTTGATTGGTTTTGTTGTTTGTTTCGATCTTAAAAAGAAGGAAAGGAAGGGAGGTCCTTCATATTCTGCCACCGGTCAGCACGGATTTTATAGTTGGAAAGAAAGAGATGGCTAGCCTTGAAGTTCTCCATAGACCAGAGTGAGTAGGCAGAAAATGGAGCATGGCTCAGGGATGGCCTCTAGTTAGTTAGGCTCCACCTCTGAAGTGTTCTTGTGCTTGACTATTTGCCAGAAAGGCAGTTAAAGGGCCAAAGAGCAGAGAAGAGACGTCATTATTTTTTCCTTTTAGGAACCACAACATGATTTTATTCCTTTTAAAATTTTTTTCTCTTAACATGTTATTTTGAAAAATTTTAACAGAAAGTTGAACAGAATAATGAACATACATCCATCTTTACCTAGATTCACCAGTTGTTAAAATTTCGTGACATTTTCTTTATTCAGAGTAAGAGTAGTATCAACATACTGATCTAATTTATTGATTTGCAGATAGGTTGGATACCAGTGTTTTTTTTCCACTCAGAATAGCTAATGAAGTGTACTCTTCTGGGTAGGTCTCTACTGAAGAAGGCCCCTGAGGAAATTGAAAGACTTGGTTATATTGCAAAGATTGACAATCAAACCTATATACACCATGATCATAGTAGATGCTCAGTTCATTTTTCTTGGATGCATGAGTGACAGTAGAGTAAGAGGCTGACTTTGGGTCCTTCTATTTCAGGGAATCCCATACCTTTAAAGACATGTATTTACCTTTAAATGAACAAATTATATTGGACTCCTGGAACGGTTCATAGGTGCTTAGTCTAAACCAGCCCATTTATATCCCTGTGTCTTTTTTGTACCCATGTTCTCATGACACCTTTGGGTCACTTTTTACCCCCCAAAAAAAATTGCTGCAAAAGAGTTGGTTTCAATATGAAGATAGAAAAAATAGATCTTTTAAGCTACTTACACTTATTCAGTAAATCTTGAGATTAATTTTGGGCTAATTTTTATGTTGGTATGTTGAGTAGGTATAATGAGTGAAGATTGTAATGCATTACAACAGATGCCAATTTGGCCTTTAAATTTCACCCACATTCCGAAAATTAAAACTTTACATATGAACCGTAATCCTAGATTTGATGATCATTAGCATTTAGTCGGGTGTAATATTGAGATGCTTCCTTAGGTATGATATCTAGCTTATAGATGTTCTTTTTATGGAGAATCATACAAACTTAATGTTGGAGAGGACCTTTCAGATGTCAAATTTAACCAGTGCATTTTACAGATTAAAAAAAGCAAACCTTAGATATCTACTACCTTCTCCCAGGTCACACACAGCCAGCAGCAGAGATTCAAACCCACTGTTCCAAACCTATCAGTATTTCTTTTCTACACCATGAGACCCCACAAAGGCCTGGACAAAGAGGAGCCCATTATTAGGTACTCCCCCCTTGTCTGGCCATTCCAGGGGAATTTCTCCCAACTTTGAGGAAAGGGTCAGGGCAGTTCCCTTACCACTGAACTAAAGAACAGAAACATTCTCAGTTGGAACTGACATTAAGATTCCCATTATGAACAGTACGAAGACTGCCTTCACTGACGTGAGTCAACAGCATTTGGGGATATCTGGCAACCAAATAGTGTGCAACATTGTTCAAAATGATCTCCCATCTCTAAACCAACCAAATAATTTTAGCTTAGATGACCAACTTATAAGGTAGTGTAGTGGCTAGGCTTCGGGCCTCTCAACGCTGTGGCTTGGGTTCAGTTCCCACCCAGGGAACCACCATAAATAGATAGATAGATAGATAGATAGATAGATAGATAGATAGATAGTAAATAAACAAAAATTTTTGAAGCATGCCAATTCATGGGCAACTGTACCACAATTAAAAATATTAATATGAGTATCTATATTGTTTAAATAACTGGTATTGAAATGCCCTGATGGACCTTTAATGTTATCAACATTCAGAATGTTTGATAATAATGTGGCATTGCCTGGTCCATAGTTGCAGGTGGTATTTGTTTTGTTTGGTTTAAATAGTGAAGGAAAAGTTACAGAAAGTATCAATAAATGAACAACATGCAACCTGAGCCCAGAGTGCATTTTTATAATGTATCAGGGATTTTCTAATACTGTCAGAAATTGTCTTTTAAAAATGTTCTTAATGCAAGTAAATTGAAAAATCAATTTCATGTGATGGTAATGTACCTTTTAAAAATATTTTGGGTTGGGAGTTCCCTGGTGGTGTAGTGGCTTAAGGCTTTAGCGCTGTCAACGCTGCGGCCTGGGTTTGATTCCCAGCCAGGGAACTGCCCACATAACAACAACAAAAAAATACGTTGGGGATCATAGAATAACAAAAACAGTTATTTATTGAAATTAGTTCTTTGTCTTTAAATGTTAAGATGTAAACTCTTACAGGAAAGAATCCAACAGATGCATACCTAGATGCCATGATGAATGAGGCTCCGGGTCCCA
Source organism: Lyroderma lyra (assembly GCA_004026885.1). NCBI lineage: Eukaryota > Metazoa > Chordata > Mammalia > Chiroptera > Megadermatidae > Lyroderma > Lyroderma lyra. The sequence goes on from PVJL010003322.1 coordinate 46,459, forward strand.
TAAATTTCACCATGTTCCTCACAATGTTTGGTGAAAAGTTAAATGGCACAGATCCAGAAGATGTTATCAGAAATGCTTTTGCTTGCTTTGATGAAGAAGCAACCGGTGAGTGCTCTTTATTGATGCCCAGCCTTATTCCAGACCATTACATATGAAACACTTTGGGAAATGAAAAAGATTAGTAAAATATAAATTTTCAAAAAATGAATAAAAGGAAACTGTCATTTACAGTGAAACAGTATGACTGAAAATGGCTAGGACACAGGTATGTAGGTAGGTAATAAAGCTACAGTTTGTAATGTTAATCTTTGAATTTGGTTCAAGCTTCCTGAAAGCCAAAGGGAAAATGATCTGTTAAAAAGTATTTCTTAAACAATGAAAGCTACTTCTTCAGGAGACTACAAATTGCACCAAAAAGTATACACAGTCATGTGCCACATAATACTGTTTCAGTCAAGGACAGACAGCATATACAGTGGTGATCCCACAGGATTATAATGGAGCTGAAAAATCCTTGTGGCCCTAGTGATGTCATAGCTGTCATAACATCATAGTGCATGCATTACTCATATGTTTGTGGTGATGCTGGTATAAAGAAATCTACTGTGCTGCTAGTCATATAAAAGCATAGCCATACAGTTATATACAGTATGTAATATTGCACTGCCAGTCGTATAAAACCATGCACATAAAATCATGTACAGTATATAATACTTGATAATGAATCACTGTGTTACTAGTTTATGTATTTACTGTACTATACTTTTTATCATTATGTAAGAATGTATTCTTTCTGCTTATAAAAAATAGTTTGCTATATAACAGTATGCTGTGCTATACTGGCAGCAGCCTTGTACATCTCATGTTTACTGTGTCTCTTGATTGCATCATTTTCTCTTGTGCTTTATTTAGTCTTGTGTCATTTTGTATAGTAACATGCTGTACAGGCTTGTAGCCGAGGAGCAGCAATAGGCTACCGTAGAGCCCTGCTGTGTATGAGCTATACCATATAGGTTTGTGTAAGTCACTATATGATGTTCACACAATGATAAAATCACCTAACATATGTCTTAGAACATAAGCAGCACCTGACTGTAGCTAACAAACTTGAACAATTAAAATCTTTACTCACTTTTCTTATTCCTCTCATTTTCCCCTTTTCTTCTACATTAACCTTTTCTCAGCCACCCGCATCCCCTCCTCAGATATACCTTACAGCTTCTTTCCCACTTCCCCATCTCTGCCTGTCAAAACAGCACCATCCTTCATTCACACTTGGTCTTGGCAGTTCTGCCCTTTTTTTTTTATCTCTGAAGTACAGGATTTTTTTTCTCATCCAGACACCACTTGCTTCAAGTCAGTTTTGTAAGCATATGATCTATTAACTGAGCTTTTAAAATGATTTAAGCTAATACTAAAAAGAACTCTAAAAGTAATAGGAAAATAGTGATATGGTTACACATTGTCTTAGTTTACTAATTTATTTTGTTTGCGTAAATATGGATATTCTGAAGTGTTTCATAGGATTCACCTACCGTTATTTTCTGCACCATAAGGCGTACTGGATTATAAGGCGCAGTCTCAATTATGGGGTCTATTTCTGTACTTAACCCACACATAAGGCGCACTGGATTATCAGGCGCACGACTGATTTTTGAGAAAATTTAAGGCTCTTAGGTGCGCCTTATAGTGCGGAAAGTACGGTAGTTCAGAAATGAGTCATTAAAGTGCCAAGAAGGATTCATCACTCCCTTCTTTCTACTTACTGCCTTGCAGGCACCATTCAGGAAGACTACCTGAGAGAGCTGCTGACAACAATGGGAGATCGGTTTACAGACGAGGAAGTGGATGAGCTGTACAGAGAAGCACCTATCGACAAAAAGGGAAATTTCAATTACATTGAGTTCACACGCATCCTTAAACATGGAGCAAAAGATAAAGATGACTGAAAGAACTTTAGCTAAAACCTTACAATTACTTTGTCTTATTCTGTTTTATTTCTCCAATACTTTCCCACCCTCATAGCCCTGTTGCATGCAACTTAATTTCACAGCTTTGCCTCTTTTTCTTTTCTTTCTTTTTTTTTTTTTTTTTTTTTTTTTTTTTTTTTTTTTTTTTTTTTTTTTTTTTTTTGTTTTGGTGTATTTATTCTAGACTTTGCAGCCACTTAGTACTTGTATAATCAGACTGCAAATGGGGGTGAGGTTGTAAATTGTGTTGAAAAAGAGATTGCGAATAAAAATCAACGAATGTGAAAGCCCAGGAAAGTATATTCAGTATTTCTGGTTTTGCTGGATTTTTACATTTTTATATAATAAAAATGCTATTTTGAAATCAAGATTATGCTGACTCAAATGAAATATAATGGAAAATTAAACAAATAAGTAATAGGTTGGGGTAGTCCTATTTTCAGATTTTCAACTTTATGTAATTCAGATTTCATGGTTAAACTGATTTTTCACATTCTGGACAATGTTCTTCAGAACTTTTAAGTATAAATTAACATGTCGTAAAAACTAGTTAACCTTTTTGTTTTTCGTGCTTCTGGTAAGTCAGATGTTTACTAAATTACCAATATAGAACATATCTGAGAAAATACTGAACATTTTATTGAACTAAGAGTCTTAAGAAGATGAGGCAAAACTAAAAAATAGTTATTGAACACTTCACATGTGTAAAGCATTGCACAAAAAATGATTTTAACTGAATCTTGTGGGATAGATTTCTGTTATCCTCATATTTCAAGGAACTGAGCTCTGAGTAGTTGAGTGATTGATCAGAGTCACTGTTAGTAGGTGAGAGCTGAAATTCCACCTAGGGTGCCTACTACCAGAACTTATAGTGCTGGAGCCACTATGCTGTCTATGAAAAGCCCCAGATGCCTAAAAGGTCAAGACATTTCCATTACATTCTAACATAATTTTGTAGTCATTGAATTTTTAAAAAAAATTTATTTTTTTTTTTTTGAAATTAATTATTTGAACAGAATGTCTGAAAATTGTGTCCAGGTTAAAAAAAAGAAGAAGAAAGATAACATTATAAGCAATACAATGTTTAAAGATGGTTCATGTGGTGAACTGTAGGGAAGTACTAAAAAACAGACAAGGCTGCTATGAGCTTGTTTAAAGTCTTCAAGGCCAAGCCATATTAGAAGTAGGAGAGAAAAAAACTAAAAGGAAAAATCCATTTAAAAAAGGTTTTCAGTGTTGTTTAACACCTACTCCCTCACTTAAAAATGTTGTATCGGTATTACATATTGTTTAATATTTGTGCTTCAGAGTTTTGTGTGGTAGGCAAATCCGGGTTACTGTGGCTATCATTTTTTCTGGTGTTTTCATCATCTTTAGAATGAGACAGTTCCAGTCTCATCTAGTATGATATTTCATAGTTTGTAAGGCCTTTCCCATTTATTATCTAACTCTCATGGCCCACAAAGTAGGACATGTATTGTTCTTGCCTTTTTTTTTTTTTTTTAATGAGAGCTGAAAAGGTTTAGAAAAGCCAAGCACCTGTCCAAGGACTCACAAATACAGGAATACACCTCTGGCACCCTTTCTACTTTGAAGCTTAAAAGTCACTATGCAGTGGCAAAACCAGGTGTGGAATCACTGTATGTTTAAGGAAAAGGGAATATATACTGGGATGATTTTGATCATCAAACCAATATTTATCAATCACCTGTTATGCACCAGACACTGTTTTAAGTGTTGGGGATAACTAGGGGGTTGGGGTGGGGACAGACAAGGATGCTGCCCTCCTGGGGCTCACATTCTCTGGTGAGAGATGAGAGATGGTCAATAAGCCCTATCAAATAAGTACTGTGAGATGAACTGAGCAAGTAGGACAGAGGGGCCGAGATCTGATGATAAACATCTGAATGACAAGAAGGGCCCCTGTGATGAACAGGGTGGGGCTGTTCCTGCAAAGAAGAAAGATTTCAAGGCGTGTGTGCCAGAAACATTAGGGGAACACAAGAGAAGGTCATAGAATGCTATTTGCTGTGTGGTGTAAGCGTGGAATCATAGGGTTTGGGCAGGAAAGAAACATGAGTCATGTTTTTAAAAACATCCTTGCTGCTGTGTATAAAACAGAGGGGCTGAGAGTAGGAGGAAAGCTTCCTCTTTACTGGAAGACTTGAAAGATTGAGAGGAAACAAGTTTTCAAGATTAAAAACAAAAACTTAAGTTTCCTTGAATGCTTTATGTTGACCTAATGTATCCCATCTGTTTCATCTAGTATCTATAAGTGGTCAAATCCAGTACTGTAAGGCACCTACGCTGGGACCTTGTTCCTCTGGTGTCCAATAAATATTAATGATGATGATGGAAATCCTTTATTTAATATTTCTCTTTTTGAGAACCACATAGTGATGCTCTAAGTTGACAGTTTATTCCTTGGCTATCACAATGGGAGTGTGTGTGTGTGTGTGTGTGTGTGTGTGTGTGTGTGATCACGTAGTTAAAACTACTTAATGTTTACTATGTGCTAAACGTGTTACACTACTGCCCTTTATGTAGGTAGTTTTATTATCCTTGTTCTACAAATGATGCACTGAGTAGAGAAGTAACTTTCCAAGGTTACATAACTAGTAAGCTATGCAACCATAGTTTGAGTCTGGGCAGTCTAGCTCAGGCACCTGCCCTACCAAGAAATTGATTATTGGAAACACCACTAGTTTCATACTAGTTTTATACCATTGTAGAGGAATTTGAAAAACATTTGTTATCACATCTGATCCTCAGAACTCTAGAAGGTGGATAAAGCAGTCATTGTTATCCCATATTACTGGTAAGAATACTGAGTTACAGAAGTTACCTAACTTGCTCAAACTGATATACCTAGACAGTTTCTAAGCCAGGACCATCTTGTAAGCTTTTTGGGTGAAATATAGTGCTTCTCATTAAATCTATAATTTTATAATTAAATAAAATAGCCTTACCAAAAATTTTTCTCATTTATAAATTTATGTATACTATATATCATATATATGAAAGCCATTGACATTTATAAAAATGAAATTATACATTTAAAGAACCATCTTTCCTGATAATAGCACAAAAATAGAAATTTAAATTCAACAATCCATATGGATACATATTGAATAATAAATTTTCGTGATTATAAATTTGGTTATTTTTAATATTTTAATGCTTTTGAAAATGACATTTTACAATTAATGCATATATTTAATATTGTTTATCCTGAAAAGTAATTGTACACTGGTTGCATCTCAAAATTGATAAATCAAAGATAAGAAACATAATCTTTGAAATATAAACAAAAAACTACTGAGAAATCTAGTGTGAATATGTCCCGTAACCATGCCATCTGGGAAAAACGAATGAGGTTGTGAAAGTTTATTATATACTGAAATGAGGAGAAGAGTTTTCCTGGACAGAGAAATGGTGAAGATCATAGATTGCACACATTGCATTACTAAGTCTCTTGGGCGAATCTTTATAACAACAGATGTTGCCATATTTAATTTTAGAGACAATAACTGGAAGTGTCACTAGATGGCACTCTTATTCTTGGTACTGTACTAACCTATTAATTTGAGTGATAAAGCATGAACATGAATATGTAGAGAGCACTAGGCCCAATAATGCTGTAACTTGGCCATTGATAAACTCTATTACAGTGAAATTTATACTATTTCATAAATCCAAAAGTGCAGGGAGAAATCTCTAGGACTCTATAATGCTGTATTCATATGTTCACTCAGTCTTTATAATGCTGTATTCAAATATTCACTTACAAATATTTACTGTGTTCTCAGCGATACTGTTTATTTTCACACTGAGGTAATGACTTTTGTTAAAAGTAAAATCCTGGGCTTTGTTCTCATAAAACTTGACTTCATCTTGTGTAAGTTATCATTACTATCACTGCTCTTTCAGAGATGAGAAGCCTATAGCACAGAGCCAGTTAGATATGTATGAAAATGCTTCCTAAAATCATGTTCTATATGAATATCATCACTCCCTCAAGAATGTTGAGGACTATTTCTATTAGTAGTTCTATATAATATTCTCTTATTAAGTCACATAGTCTAAACTTATAATAAGATCATCCCCAACACAAATGACCATAAGAAAGATTCCCTGCCTCCTCCTATCTCTTGGAAATACTGTCAGAATAAAAAATAAAGTAGGTAGATCTGGAGTGTTTGGGCAGAATAATAGAAGTATGTCTTGGGATGTGTATGAGTTGGGTGTGTTCACATATAAAAAATGTTTCAATGTATCTTGCAGGAAGCCAACCTAATCTTTACCAGTCCCACTTTTACTGCAGTTGAGTTTGCTCCCAAACCACAATACTTCCTTTCAGACACTCATGCTGAATGAATCTGATGACGATGCATATTTCCTCATGGACATTGCTAACTAGCACAGCAAAACTAAATCTGAATACTTTATTCATGTTTTGTAATAACGAGTATACATTGACAATGGCTTATTTAGGAGGTTGTGCTTATTGTACATGTCTCAAGTTATCTTTTTATGTGTGACTTTGTTATTCAGTTCTTATTTTTTGAAGTAGATATTGTGTCAAAGTATTGCAAGGGATGAAAAGATTCTGATCCTACTCTTCTGGAAGTGTTACACTGCCTGACACTTTGGATGCTAGTTAGTTCTCTCCCTTTATCAGAATCCTGGTACAGAATTGTGCTGCCTTAGCTGTGCTGGATCTATGGCTAATGTAACAGCTCACTGAAAAGGTTAAAGATAGTTTTAAAAAGTGTTTCTCTGACAATGATGCTTGTTTTCTCAGTATTATCAGTGTTTGCCTTCAAACCAGCCAATTACATAGCTAGGAACTGAAGTAAACATGTGGGGGGTAAAGCACAAAACCTTGATTTCAAAAGTTACATTTGAAAATACGCAAGATTTCCTGCTTATTTTAAGAGACAGTTAAAGAAATTCAGTATGTTAGGTCCCTACTGTTATCAGACAATGGGATGTCCTCCGTAGTGTGGTATCCAGGTTCTTGGTATCTCAAGCAAAGAATTGAACGAGACACACACCAGAGTGTAGAAATGAAACCAAGAGATAGTTCATTGAAAAGAAAGTACACTCCAAAGAGGTAGGAGCGGGCCTGAGCAAGGAGAGTGGCTCAAGGGCCTCGAGTGGCAAAGGGAAAGTATATTCCTAAGAGGTAGGAGCGGGATCGAGCAGGAAAATGTCTCCAGAGCCTGGATTAATGAGGCTTTGGTACTTTTATTTTCTTTAGCAGTAATGGGTTACACCCATCTGGGTGTGGGGCCTCTTGATTGACAAGCTTCATTGACATGAGGCCTATTACATAACCTCTTCTAACTGCATGTTCTTTCCCAGAGTTCAGTCTGTTATAATGATATTAATGAACTTCTGGGCATATGTATGACATTACAATGATGGTATAATGAGGCCCAGGTGAGATGAAGGTCATTGTAACTTACTGTGCAGGTGTTAAGAACTGGCTCAGACTGGTGGGTTTCTTGTGCCCGCTAACTTCCTTGTATTTGCCTGGAACTTCCTCCTGTGGCTGCCTACCCTGGGGCAGAGATTACTAGTGAGAGGGTGCTATCAAGGCGGGGACTATTCCAGCAGGGTGTGTCTCATGGGAGGGGTCCTGAGGTCCCCTCCCCCCCGCCCCATTCTATCTGCCTTCCTCGTGTTCTCTTGAGAGACATGATCCCCACAAATCTCCATGGGAAGCTGAGGGAGTGGAGGTCTCATCTTCTGTATCTGCTTCCTGCTGAGAATGGTCGTTGTCCCTACCTACTGGGGATCCACAGAGCTCTCACCCTATCTGATCTAAAAGGGGAAGGGATCTCAAGATCCACCACGTTGACTTATTTGTTCGAGATGGGCTGGAAGCCTTGTTGGGGTATCAGTTGTATCCTGATCGTCCCTAGATGAGGAGAAATTAATTCAATTAATAATTTAAACTGCATTGACCCAAGAAATAGGTCTCAAAGCCCTTGTCGCTGTGATGTAAAGTCCATTGAGCCTGCAGTCTGCTGACTTCTAGCCTAACTGGTCTTTCAGGGGTTATCCCCTATCTAGGTCCAGAAAGGCCTGGAAGGGGTGCTTGCCTGTAGTGATTGTAATCAGCAAGCTGGAGACATGAGTTACAAGTTTTGGAATAATTATCGAGCACAGTCTGTTGCTCAAGGTGAGGAGCCAGAGAAAATTGATCAAGGAGGCAGTTAAGACTGGACTAGGAAAAGGGCGAAACTGAGAGCTAAGGAAGAAGGAAAAGGAGTCTATAGTGAGGTGGGGAGAGAGGGCTCCTTTTTTCGGCTCACACCACTACCACATTATGAACAGTTGAGAGGAGTGTATGCTTGTTGAAAGGCATCTTCACAGTGAAACTCCCACTTCTCAGATTAGAAGACTAAGGTCCCTAATCTTTCAAATCTCCCTTGAAGTGTCAAGACCAGTTGTGTCAGAACTAGCCTCTTACTCCAGGCACTTTCTAGCCTCTGTGGCCTCCTCCTCACTCAGTCTACTAAGCAGTAGAATTGGCTCTCACTAGCTAATTCAAGAGCTTTTCTTTTCAAAGTACCCCTGAGTTCAGCACCCCTCATTTCCCTTTCCCCCATACAGTTTGGGGGCCCAAACCTTGAATGTAAATGCAAAGAGACCAAAATCTTTAAACAGAGAAGCAAATAGGGCACAATTCCTGCATTCATGTGAATCAACCGAATGATCTCAAAAAAACAATCTAATGGCAAATTTTTTAAAAATCAGTGATTCTGAGAAATTTCCCAAGCAAAAAAAGATGGGTGTCTCAGTGTCTCTCCTTACTCTCATTTCAGGGCTTAAAGGGTAGGGTTTTGCAGGACACTCCTTAAACCATATTCATTTATCTTTTTTTCCAACCTTGTTTGTGAGTCTGGCTACTTCTTTTTCTCTTAAAAGACAAAAAGGGCCTATAGTCCTAATCTCTTCACATAACATCAACCCAACTAGAACAAGAACCTCCCTTTATCTACTGGGCTTGCCATTGCAAAGTGGGCAATGTGTGAAGGAAGAGCCATTGGCTGGCTGACCTGAAGCAAATCTTTCATGTACTCCCTAGGGAAGAGACGAATGCAAACTCATTGCCAGTCCAACCAAGATTGTCACATGGAAAGATGTGCATCCAGACTATCCTTTCAAGCTGTCAGGATTGGCTGAGAGCTGAGTGAATAAAGTAAAACAGAAGATAAATGAATGCAATCAAATTATTACAAAGAGGAAACAGACAATGTCATTTTAAAGAGATGAAAAATAAGCATTTTCACCCCACAATCATAGGACTGATATTGTTAATATGTTTGCTTTTTATTTTTTTGATGTATATTTGTCTTTATGTGCATATGATTATTGATGTGATTTTTTTTTTACCACCTGTGTTCCAGATGTCTGTCACCTTCCCCACTTTGCTACTTCGCTTGAATTTTCCAAAACAGACCTCAATTTTGAAACTCTCCCACCACACATTTTTCTTTTATTTGAAAAGAGACGTTTGATTTAGAAAATACAAAGGCATTGCCCTACTTTCTTTGTATCTGGGCTAAATTGAAAGTATGCAACAAAATGGGTTACCTCCTGACTAGTGGAAGAGGTGCTATCAACAGACTGAGGGTGGTATGGCTAAGAGGGGGGCGGGGGAGAAGGGGCAGGGCCAGTGCATTCCCTTCATCTTTGTACTTTATTGTGTCATAGAAGCCAGGAATGACAAAAGGATATGAAAATCTGAGGCTTCAGTTTAAAATAGAATCCATAACATATCGAGAAATTTATTCATATATAATGTGTGTGCTCTACACATGTGTATTCATACATACATATATCAAACATCCCTGGACAGACTTACAAGAAGCTGGTTCCTGCTGAGGAGGAATTTGGTGGCTATGGTCCAGAGGTGGAATGGAAAGTTAATTTCATTGTAAACATGTTCTTTTTTTAAATTTTGGAAATTTTGCTTGCATTCCCTATTAAAGATGAAAACATTTGGTACTCATAACAAAAGAGTATATTCCACAAGACTGGGCAAATCTAAAAGTAGTTCCCTAAAGTGATTTCTCCCTTTGCATAAGAGGAAGAAAATCGTACTTGTCACCTCAGTTTGAAGGGAGATTAATGTCGCTCACATACACATTATGGTTTTATTGCAGAGATATTTAAGTGCCAAAGATATCTTCCCATGTAAGGAAATGGCTCTTGAATACCGTAGCTGTGGTGGCTCCTATGGAAAAGACTGAGGACTCTTGTGTTTATGTTGGTAGGCCTGAATACCACTTTCCTGTCTCTGTTGCTGGGAGGCCCATGTTCTTGGAATGACTTGAAGTGGGGATTGAGAAAACAAATAAATTAGAACATACTGAAGAACTGAAGAAGCAGATTGGGGAAACCTTATCTCCCACTCCTTGGGCTGTCAGGGCAGGTAGAACATCCAGATGTGTAAAAACCTTTGGTTATGCCATCTTGATTCATTCCTTGCTGCTACCTCTAGATGGGCACTCATCTAGTTTCCCGGGATATGAATCTAGGCCTTTCTCCAATTCCTCCCAGATTCTCCAGCAAGATTCCTTCTTCCTCTTTGCACATGGCCCAGAACCAATAGACAGGTGAAAGGACAGAATACAAACATATATCTCTTATATAGTTTACTTTGTCAGGTTGCTTATTTACTCATTTAATGAACATGTATGAAAAACCTGCTGTAAGCCAAAAGCTGTGGTAGGCTCTGGAGATGCAAGACCTCAAGAAGTTCACAGTCTAGTGGGGAATATGATTGTTTTTCAAAAATATATGATTGTGAGAGTCTGATAAGTGTTCATGTAACCTAAGCTCAGGGTAACATCAACCAGGGGAATCCAAACCAGGCTAAGGGTGGTGCTGACAAAAGAGGTGACCATGTTGAGGCTGGAAGGGTGTGTGTGAGAATGTGTGTTTTGTTTCTGGTTGGTGGCAGGTGAGTGGGTATTAAGAAGAGTTCAAGGCATGCCATAAAGTGTTAATAATGCAGGGTCTGGCCGAAGTAACACCAGACGCTGTACGTGAATGTCTCGCACGAGATGGACAGCAATTTAAACATTTCACCTCAAAGGTCACCTGAGTGTGCTTGAGTGTGATATTGTTATGTTGCAAAATTACATGTTTATGATTTTGTAATACAAGATTTAGTATAGATTACTCAATTATAAACAGGGAGTTATTTGTGCTGGACCCTGTATATAAAATGAGAAATGACCATGGCACATCAGGAACTGTTAATTGCCAGCATGGAAAAACTGAAGTCTGAGACAGGATCAGGAAGTATAAAGGGAAGAGGAAGGACTTTAACTGGCAAGCGAAGGAGTTTGGAAGGGCCTTAAGCAGGGGAATGACATTATTTAGTAGGATTTGTGTTTTACAGAGGTAATTGAAGGCAGTAGAGAGAAGATACTGGCGGTGCGAAATATTAATATTAGTTATAGGAGACCAGTTAAATGGCTCCTGTCACATTTCAGTCAAGGAGTTATCAGTGGGTGAAGTGAGGCAGCAGTTGCAAGAAAAGGGAAGAATGGAGATCAAACCAACAGTAGGGGTGACTAAGATTTTCTTCCCCTGACAAAAAGAAATTAGGGTGTCATTGCAGGTCTACCTGAAATTCAGGAGAAATGACGAGACAGCACATGTCAGATTAAGGCCTGGATAAGAATTAGGTTGGCGCAAAAGTAATTGCAGTTTTGGACCATGAATTTTAAATCATTATAACTAGGCTCAAACACGTCTTTATTAATCAAAAATAGGAACATTCACAATGAACACATTTTTACCAATGAGAAATGTTTGTTCGTTCCTGTAGAGGAAAAATCCGTGCTTCGGGATTCAAGGATGTCTTGGAAAGCATTTTTTGCGTCCTGCTGGTTGGGAAAGCATTTTCCCTGCAAAAAGTTGTCAGTTGGCAAGAGGTCAGGTGAATATGGCAGAGGAGGCAAAACTTCATAGCTCAATTCGTTCAACTTTTGAAGTTTGGTTGTATGACATGTGGTCAGGTATTGCCATAGATAAGAATTGGGCCCTTTCTGTTGACCAATGCGGGCTGCAGGCATTGCAGATTTCAGTGCATCTTATTGATTTGCTGAACATACTTCCCAGATGTCATGATTTCACCTGGATTCAGAAAGCTGTAGTGGATCAGACTGGCAGCAGACCATCAAACATTGACTATGACCTTTTTTTTGGTACAAGTTTGGCTTTGGGAAGTGCTTTGGAACTTCTTGGTCCAACCCTAGAGCTAGTTGTCATATAAAATCTACTTTTTGTTGTACATCACAATTCAATGGAGAAATGGTTTGTTGTTGTTGTATACAGTAAGAGAAGATGACACTTCAAAATTAGGATTTTAAAACTTTCTGGTCAGTTCATGAGGCACCCACTAATCAAGCTTTTTTCACCTTTCCAATTTGCTTCAAATGCTGAACAATCATAGAATGGTTGATTTTGAATTCTTCAGGAAGTTCTTGTGCAGTGTAAGAGGATCAGCTTCGATGATTGCTCTCAGTTGGTCATTGTCAACCTCCGATGGCCGGTCACTATGCTCATCTTCAAGGCTGTCATCTCCTTTGCAAAACTTCTTGAACCACCACTGCACTGTACGTTTGTTAGCACTTCCTAAGCCAAATGTGTTGTTGATGTTGCGAGTTGTCTCCACTGTTTTATGACCCATTTTGAACTTAAATAAGGACATCGCTCAAATTTGCTTTTTGTCTAACATCATTTCTGTGGTCTAAAATACATATAAAATAACAGCAAGTAACAAGTCATTAGCAAAAAAACATAAAGGGAGAAATGTACATTAAAATGATGTATAACATAACCACATTCATTTAAGAATGTATTCCAATATCAAATGGCAATTTCAACAATGCAAAAACCACAATTATATTTGCATCAACCTAAGAGTCCGAAGTCAGTCCAAATTTAACAAAGAGGAAGGAACTAAGGGATAAGGCTATGTGTGATAGACAGTGAAGGTGCAAGTAGATTTTTATGGGACACTTGCAGCTGCTGGTGAGCATTCTAGGAACCCTAAAGGAACCAACATGGAACATACATGTGGGAGTGGGGAGGATTCTAGGATCACTCACTCTCTGGTTTGAGTAGCTGGGTGGGTAGAGGTACAGTGGAGAGAGGTAGAGAGTTCAGAAGTGCAATTTTTTGGAGAAGATTATGAGCTCAGTTTTGAGCTTTTTTGAATTTTAGGTGCTGGATGGCCATCTGGTCCACATTAACTTAAGAAAGCAACTAGATAATTCAAGAGGTGTTGTGGAAGCTATGAAAAAAGAGCCTTAAGAAAGAAAAAATGATAAAATTATCTGTTCCTTCAATGAAATAAATAGGTGTCCATTTGATTTGACAATATGGAAGTAGCTGGTGCTCTTAGAATGTTTTCGGTAGACTGCTGTTAGTAGAAAACATTGCAGTCATTGAAGAACTAGGGGAGAGGTAAGGAGATTGTTGTGGTAAGAAGTGTGCTATAATAGGTACCTCCAAGTAGGATTACCAACTGTCCCTGTGTACTGCACATGTAGTGCTAAAACTGCAATAGTCGGGGGTTCCCTGGTGGTGTAGTGGCTAGGCCTCGGGACTCTCAACTCCGTGGCCTGGGTTCAATTCCCAGCTAGGGAAACACCACCACCACCCACCCACCCCACCCCACCCCACCCCCCAAAAAAAAGAAAAAAGAAAAAATACTGGGATAGTCTTGGGCAAACCAGAACAGGTTGGTTGGTCATCCTGCTTCTGAGTTCACTTCCAGGGAGGTTATTCTAGGGGTTACAAAATAGACTGAGGTCAAATTAAGATGTTTGAATCAAAAGATTTATTGAATAAATTTCAAACAGCAAGACACACAAGGAAGGAAATGAAGTAGGTATCACACTGAGAATAGGGTACAATTTGGGTGAAAGAGTCATTTCCCTCTCTCTGTCTCTCTCTCTCTCTCCATCATTCCTTGTTGATAGTGTGGTTATAAAGTCTAGGTTTGAGGCTGAGCAAGGGGACTCAGCTGACTGACGGAAGATGTCTAGAGCCAGCATGTGCTTGCTTTTTCAAAGATTTGAAGGGACAAGAAGTCTAGGCACAACTGAAACTTACCAATAGTCCGCTGAGGAGTGATTTATCTGTGTCTCTTAGACAGAGGTCACGTGGGGCAAGAATAGCTGTCACCAATTGGTAGCTGATTTAAGAATGACAAAACCGTCATTCTGGGTGATATATGATTTACGCTTTATTGATATTGTACTTGGTCCTTCTACCCCTTCCTATCTGTAAGTAGAACTCTTGCTTATTCCATTCTTTTCATTGTGTTTATCAAACACATGCTCTGTTTACGCTATTTATGTTTAACTTAACAAGTTTCTAACTTGACATATTTGTTATCACGCCTCACATGTTTTGAGTTTCACCTGTTGTTCTACTTGTTAGTTTCACTTATTCACTTATTTATTTATAGAAGAACTGAATATTCTTGGAAAATATAGCAAAATTATATTACAGAAGCAACAACAGTAACAGTAGATTTTTCATTCTCAAAAAATGGAAAAGAGGAAGAAAGAATATTCTCTATAGGGATTTATAAAATCACGAGAAAAAAATTTTTTTCAGTACACTTAAGATCCAGAGTCAGAATAGCAGAATTTTAAACCAGAGACATGAGAAGTTAATTGACGAAGCATGATCCTTGGGAGAGTGTAAAAGGATGAAATACAGATCAGGTGAATTGGTTGGAGGTCTCAACTTCTTATGCTAGAGGGATGAAGGAATAAAGTATGACAAGGCAAATATGTTTCCAATGGTTGAAGGGTTTTACCCATGTATGTCTCAGTTTTCTGTGTGAAGTAGTTTGGCCTTTAAACAATTACTTTCAGGCACTGATTGATTTTTATTTTATTTTATTTATTTATTTTTTTTAGGTGTGGTGACTTTGTAATGTATCAGTTTGTCTATGTCAAACTACCTTTTCTGGAATTTCATTTGTTGCATGTTTCTGGTTATGGTGGGCCACAAGGGAGATATTCTTGTGGGATTTGAAAGGCAGATAGGAAGCAGCAGCCGTTTTGTAACTCACACACGTTGTTGCTGATCTGCTGACTCCCCTCATTGGCATGAAGCAGAAGCTAGATCTGCTCTACCTTCCCCTGGATCCTCTCTCAGCTTCTCAATCTCCTAGACAAGGTGTATATGTTTAGTTCCAAGAGGAAGGGCCCCAACCACCAACACCAGAGGCAACATGAACTGACAGGGTTTCGGTCTGTCCCTCTGGTTTCTAGCTCATGCTGTGATTCCTGCATGTTCTCAATCTCCATAATTTTACATCCATTTTTCCTTCCTAACACTCCACCATCTGGACTCCAAGCTCCAGTACCACATGAGAAGATTAGAGTCTTACAGAGACTGCTTAACCAGTTCTAGCAATTCAGGTCACACATCGCTTTTGGTATGGCAATTTCTGTCAAATAAAAACATTATAGTATGTCCTCATTCACTTTATTCTCTAGATCTGGCACCATGCAACTTCACCTCCTCCCCAAAGTCAAAATGACCATGAAAGGTAAATGTTTTGAATTGATTTAGGACATCGAGGCAGCCATGATAGCACAATTAAAGACAAAAGAGGACTTTCAGAACTGCTTCAGAAAGTGGCCAGAACAATGAGATAAATGTGTTCAAAGTGAGGGGGCGGGGGGAATATTTTGAGGGGGATTAATGGCAATGTGTCTTTTACTCTAATAAAAATTTTTTATTTAAACATTTACTGTTTTGTTTTTATCATACCGCATGTTGTATTTTCCTGAATTCTATGAGTCATTCTAGCAAATTACTGAATCTGAGGGGTAGTGGAAGCTCCTGAATTTGTAACCAGTTTGGTCAGAAGCATGGGTTACCTAGGGACCCTGGAGCTTGTGGCAGGTGTCTAAAGTGAGGAGAGTCTTGTGAGGGACTCTGCCCTTACACTGAGAAATTTGACCTAACTTCAGGTACTTAGTATTAGGATTGCATTACAAAGAAAAACTAATACAATGAACCCCCATGTAGGCATCACTTAGCTACAATAGTGATCAACTCATGGTCCATCTTGTTTCATCCATAACCCCCACCTCTAGCTTACTTTGAAGCAAATCACTAACATGATATCATTTATCCATAAACATTAAACTGATAGTTCTAAAAAATAAGCCCCCTTAGTCTTTTTAATAACTACAATACCATAATTTATGTTTAGAAATTGACAATGATTCCTTAGTACCATTACATAATAATATTCGATCAAAATTCAAGCTTCCCTTATCATCTCAGAATATTTTTTTACAGCTCATTTGTGCAAATCAGGATCCTGACAAATCCCCGTGTTGCATCTTGCTGATAGATCCCTTAAGCTTTTAATTTATATGTTTTCTTCTCCTTTTTTTCTTGCAATTTATTTGTTGAAGATGTGGAGTATCTTATCCAGTAGATTAGTATATCTCAAACTTTAAAGTATACACAACTCATCGGGGGATCTTGTTAAAAAGTAGACTCTGCTTTAGAAAGAAGATCTGGAGTGGGATCCAAGATTCTGCATTTCTAGCAAGTTTCACCGAGTAAGACCGTTCCAAGTTTGCTCAGACCAGCAAACTCCAGAGGCTTGTACAGTCTGAATTTTGATGATTACATCTCCACCATGTCATTACCATGTTTCTCTTTCCTCTCTCAACTGGTGATTAGATCTACTGGATTAAGCGTAAGTCCCTGTGTGTAAAGCAACCTGCTCTTGTGTAACTTTTAATGTTCTTTCCAAAATATATATTTAAGCAATTTGAAAGTTTTTCACTGGTCTCTTTATAGTCCTCCCGACTCTTTTCTAAATATTCCCTCCAATTTAAAGTTTATGCCCAACTTATACTAATTGCACTAAGTAAAGATACTTTTTAGGGAAAGGAGGGAATGGACAGAGTTGGGGAGAAGCAATGCCCTTTTTAAAGTAGTTAAAATATTGTTATGTTACAAAATTACATGCTTCTGATCTTGTAATAAAAGATTTGGTATAGATTACCAGTTCATAAAAATGGCCTTACTTTTGCTGGACCCTGCATTTGGTAGTTGTGAAGTTGGAGAGCATGCAAATATGATGGAAAATGGCCTAGATTGGGCAAAGGACAAGAATAGAAGCAACCAGAAGATTTACTTGGGTGGAAGGAAGGGCCCTTGTGCAGAGGAAGGAGGCAAAATGAGGGTGGGGTGATACAAGTTAGGGAAAAGGGTATAGAGAACAACTGTACACAGTGAGTCTCAAAAACCAGTCAAAAATCCCAGAAGCACATGGGAGGCTTGTGAAAATAATTTCCTGTTTTTCTGACCCATCAAATTGCAATTTCTGAAGAAAGAGCACGGGAGCATTCTTGACAGGTACCCTCTGGAGACCTGAGATAGAGTGGGTTTAGAAGCTACTGAACTGCATGTGATGCCTTACATTTCCACAGCACCTATGGTTTGTAGTGTACTTTCATTCTTGGTAGGCACTTGGTAGTCTGGATATATACTATTTCATTTAATGGCTGAGACATTTGAAGCACAGTGGTTAGGCACTCCAACAAATTTAATGTCTGGGGAGGAGTGTGGTACGTACACTTTTATATACGGCACCATTCACATACCCATTATGTTGGATTTTCTAATTAACTAGATGACCATAGATTTGCCAGGCTCTGAAGGAATTGGAACTTGGACAAGAAAATGAAAATAAAATTTGTAAAAGATTAACAAGTTTCAGTACTGTTTTTGGTCATGAACCCAAACTTGACATTCTCACTCCCCCCCCCCCCCAAATAAGAATAAAGTGCAGAATAAGGAACATTTGCACACATGGGCGAGGCTTCTTGGGCCACCATGAAACATGGGCCCTTGACCTTCCTATCTCCTTGGCCTGCTTGTCTCACATAGCCCTGCTTTGTAGCAAACTGCTGGGTTGGCTGTGAATATTATCTTTATATGGGCTTTGGTCATTCAGAAGGCAAACACAAGCTTTGAAGGATCTAAAGAAACCTTTTTAAAAAATGTTTACATTATTTCCTTTACACAGCCACACATGCCAACTATACACATTGCTTCCTACTCTGCAAATTAAATTCCAACTCCTCTTTCCTTGACTCCAGCACTCATCACTTCCTTCTGACCCTGCCTGTTGCTTCTCTCTTTTGTCATATCTGGCCCTCATCCAAATTCAGGCTACTTTTGAGAGATTGTTTATTGGCATTCCTAAGCATTCTGAGAAGCCCTGTTACGTTTCCACTACATTAGAACATTGAGATTACAGGAGGAATTGAATTGATGATGTTGATCTTTTCATCAAATTACTCTTCAGTTAGCATGTCCAGTAATGCCGATAAATTTAAAAACTTGAACAAGTTTTACAAATGCTCTAGTTTCCTTTTGAGACCAAACGATATTTTGTCAGAAATGGAATGCCAACTTTATTCAATATTTTTAATCAATAAAATTTGGGGAGGTGATTGGTGCCACCTGTAACCTTTCCCACCTTCCCTCCTCCTTATACATTGGAAAGTTGTGTAGTGCCTTCCATTGCTAATTTGAAATGCTTCCTGAATTAGCCACTCCATGCCCTCCTCATTGGGTCAAATATTGACAGTAGAAAGAAAAACTCAAATCATACTACTTAGGTTTGAATCTCAGAAGTTATTAGCTGTACCATTTTTGACAAAACTGTAAACCTCTTTAAGCTTCATTTTTATCATCTGTAAAATGGAAATAATATTAGCGCCAACTTTCAGAAGAATGTTGGAGCACTGATTATTATAACCCATGCTAAGCACTTAATGTAGTGTCTGGCTCATCATAAGTACTGAAGACATTTTAATTATTAATATTTCTTTAAAGTTTGTTGATAAATATTCTACTTTTCAGCACAGTATTATCATTCATCATAAAGTCATTTTTGGTAAAAAATTGTTGTCAAGAGTATGACCACTGTGATAAGAAAAGACTAAAAACATAATAAACTAATCTCTTCATGACTTTTGATATCATTTAGTCCAATGTATTTCTTATTTATGCCTCTTATAGCCTTTTTGAACATATGGACTAGCATCATAGGTTGACCTAGCAATGATTGCTGTGAGCCAAAAAACAGATAAGTTATATTATGCTAATATAAGAGTTGCCACATATTATCATTACAAAGGAAATTTCAGAAGGTCTGCTAATTTTAATCTTCTAGTTAAAAAGAAAATGCCACAAGTATTTGTTTGATATAAAACATTAAACTCTTTGACTCTATGTATCCCAAGTCATTTAGTGAAGAAATGTTCTTTGACTTTGTATTAAAGTAATAAAATGCACATGATAAAATTTTCAGAATAAATAAGTATGTAAAAGAAAAAGGACAAGCCTTCCTACCCAAGCTTCCTCTCCATTCTCCAGAGGGAACCAAGACTGACAACTGTTTCTTTATTTTTCCAAAAATTTTATAATGTATACACATTATATATATTCTGGAAACTCTGTAAAAAGAATTAGCATATGCTTATGTTAATCAGCATAACAGCAATGTGGATGAATCTTCTCAAAATATTTATGCTGAGTTAAAGAAGCCAGATAACAAAGAGTGTATAATTTCATTTATATAAACTTACAAAAATGCAAACTCATCTATAGAGATGAAAAGCAAATCACTGGTTACTTGGGAACTGGGGACGAGAAAGAGAAAAGAGAGAAATTACAGGGACACAGCAAAACTGGAAATCACAGATATCTTCATTATTTTCATGTGTTCATGGTTTTGTGGGTTTAATACATGTCAAAACTGATTAAATTGCTTAAATATATGCAGTTTATTGTAGGTCCACTGTATCTCAAAAAAAGCTATTAAAAAGAAAGCAAAACAGAAAGCTTTTAAGTATTGATAATGTGTTTAGTCACACATTCCACCAAACTCTATTTTATTAAACATTTTTATTAATAATTTTTATATTTGTTAATAAAATTAGCCCTTTTCAGTAATGTGTGTGGTACATATTGCCTTAGTTTTGTTTGTTTTTTTAAAACTGTATTTATGTGAATTTTAGCTGAATAGAGACCTTACATTTTTATTAGATTAAATGTACGTCTTTGATATTTTTGGTTTGTGGCGGTGTGTTCCCCTTAGAAAGTAGTGCCACCTCAAAATTATAAATTTTTCACATGCATTTTATTATAAAATTTGACTGCTTTATATTTTACATGAATTCTGTTTTGAATTTCTTTTGGAATAAGGCAGGAATTGAAATTTATTTTTCCTCTAAATAGCCAATTGAACTGACACCACTTATGGAATAATCACTCATGTTTCACAGATTTTTATTATCTGAAAATACTTCTAAATTTTGGTTCTATTTCTGGACTCCAATATACTCCATTGGTCAATTACTGAAGTTTTATAATAGATGTTAACGTCTGATAGGATTAATTTCCCTCAATTCTCTTCTATTAAAGCACTGTTTGTATATGTATTTTCCTTGCTATTTCTTAACTATTCCTCTATATTTACTTTCAAAGATGAATTGGAAATGAGTCTCCTAGAGTTCACGTATCATAGTAATACTAGTTTTTTTCCCCATTCTTTTTGCATTTGTAATTTTTCTCTTCATGTATATATGTTTATTTCATAGCATAAAATTTGGTCCATAAAGATTTATAATAGTTAAATCCTCACTCCTTTACCATCATAAAATTCCTTTTTAAATCTTTTTCAACTTCTTTGTTGAATTCATCCTTTTTTGTTTGTTTGTTTTTGTTTTTGTTTTTTTGTTTTTTTGTTTTTTTTGAATTCATCCTTGACTGATCTTGGTACCAGCTCATTTTGTTGTTTCCCTGAGATGTATTGATCTTTCACTTGTAATGTTTCTAAATAACTTTGTTTCTGATAACTGTCTTATATATAGCATTCCATCCTTTTTTTTAACCTAATCTGATTCTTTTTCTCTTAATATGTATTTAATCCTTTTAAATGTATTCATGTTATATATTTAATATTAATTCTGTCATAATATCTTTTATATTTTAATACACCCTTTATTTTACTTCATAATTTTTATTTATTTATTTATTTTTTAGTAGTATGTGGGTAGTTCCCTGGCTGGGAATCGAACCCAGGCCACAGCATTGACAGTGTTGACAGCACCAGCACTGAAGCCTTAAGCCACTATACCACCAGGGAACTCCCTACTTCATGATTTTTTCCTTTACTTTAAGTGTGTACTTTTCTTCTTGGAAGTCTTAATGTCCACTTGTAGGTTTTCCAATAGTTATCTTTTATAAATTTATATAATAGATTAAGTTTCTATTTCTTTAGTGATAAAATTTAGACACAATTTCTTGAGTCTTTGCTATAAAGAATAAAAAATTACCACACTTAGATTTCTTATCTGCTAATTTTTGCTAGTTAAGGTATATATATTTTTAGTGTTTCTTTCTAAAACATTTTATCCTCTTCTTTAATATAATGCTTTAATATAATATAGACTATTATATTGTTCTCTATTTAAATGGAGTCAGTGCCCATCACCTCTTCTGTAATCTCAGATTTACTAGTTTGGTGGTTCTCAAACTGGTGTGCCTCAGAATCACCCAGAGGGCTGGCTTATTAAAACACAGACTGCTGCATCCCACCCCAAGAGTGGCTGATTCACTAGTTCTGAAGTCACGGCCCCAAGTTTGCGTTTCTATGAACTTCCCAGATGCTGCTGCTGCTCCAGGGATCACACTTTGAGAACCACTGCTCTCTCTATGTGCCTATATTTTTATTCATTTCTGCATTAGTTTTATTTAATTATTTAAGAGTTTTATTGAGAGTTCGCTGGTGGTGTAGTGGCTTAAGGCTTCGGCATTGGCGCTGTCGACCCTGCGGCCTGGGTTCGATTTCCAGCCAGGGAGCTACTCACATACAAAAAAAAAAAAGAGTTTTATTAAACCAAGGGCTTATGAGTTTTATATTCCTTGGGTTCTTGTATGTGCAAAATATTCATCTGCTATGTTTATACTTAAAGACATGATTCAGTCTATCATTCTTGACTGAAACTCCTTTCGCTCTCAGAGTTTTGTAGGCTTCTACTGATATGGAAAAAATTGACTTTTGTAGGTAATTCCCCTCTCCCCCATTTTTGGTTTGGAAACTTGAATAATTCTTTCTGTGTTTTAAAATTGAGTAACTTAACTAGGATATGGCTTAGTGCTGATCATTGTTAAGCAATTTGTCCTGAAATACAGTACCTCTTCAATATACAGATGTATTTCTTTCATTGTTTCAAATTTTTGCTTCATTATATCTTTGATTATCATCTCTATTCCACTTATTGTGGTTTCTGATTCTGGATACCAATCACCTTGGTGTCAGGCCATTATTGTATGCTCTATAACTGATTTCTTTCCTAAAATTGTTAAAATATCTTTGCCTTTTTCTGTTACATTTGTTGTGATTATTGGAGGCCTTCCCTTTATGCTATTTAGTTTTCAGCCATGTCTGTTCCATTCTTTGCTATTTCTAATCAATTTTTCTAATAGGCGTGATGGTTAATTTTTTTACTTAGCACCGTCTATTAGTCAGAACTCTCCAGAGAAAAAGCATCAATAGGATATCTATCTATCTATCTATCATATCGACATCTACAACTATATCTGGAGAGATAGATTGATTTAAGGAATTGGCTTATGCAATTATAAAGGCTAAGAAATCCTAATATTTGTAGTCTGCAAGTTGGAAACCCTACATATAGTTCCAATCTGAATATAAGGACCTGAGAACCAAGAGAGTCAATGGTATAAATTCCTTTCTGAAAGCTGACAGACTTGTGACTGAAGAAGAACTGATGTTTTAATTTGAGTCCAAAGGCCAGAAAGCATCAAAGTCTCTCCGCTCAAACAGACAGGACGAGTTCGCACTAACTCAGCATTTTGGTTCTATTTAACTGATTGGATGAGGCCCACCCATACTGGGGATGGCAATCTGCTTTACTTAGTTTACTGTTTCAAATGCTAATCTCATTCACAGATATCATACAGATATCCCCAGAGTAATGTTTGACCAAATGTTTGGGCATCTTGTAGTCCAGTTACGTTGACACATAAAATTAACCATCACACATTGCAATCTCATTCTTCTCAATCTCATACCTTAGCTCTCCTTTGATTTATTTCATTGAATTTATATATTTTTAAATTTTTTTATAGAATAAAATATTTTGTTGTAGAAATTTTTCTTCAGACTTTTAAGATATATTTCTTTCCAGATATATTTTTAAATCCTTTATTCCTTTTTTTTCCTGTCATAGTGTTTTTGCATTGTTTTCATATAATCTTCCTCTCTACCTTTCTATTCCATATGTGGAACTCTATTCAGATTTTTCTATTTCCATACATATATTGTGTATGAATTTTTATTTACTACCTTTTTTCCACATTGATCTGGGACTTGTGTGTCTTTGTCTTAGAATTCAATTGAGGAGAGACTTTTGCGTTCTCCCTTCTCTCCCGTTGCCTGAGGACAAGGTGAGGAAGCATCTATTAGTTAAAATTGGACTTGACTATAGACAGAAAGCTCAGAGTAACCATGGCTTAAATCAGAAAGAAGTTTGTTTCTCTCTCACTTAGAAGTCTGCATCGTCCATCACAGTTGTTATGATATTCCATAGTGTTAGAGTTTCAAACTCAAGTTCATCATGTGGTCTCAGATGGTCACTGTCACTCCAGACACTGCATCTGCTTTATAATCTGAAAGAAACAGAAAAAAAAAAAAAGACGAAATAGAAATGCCCACTCTATTTAAGTACATTCCCACACTTGTACACATAACTTCAACTTACATCCTATTGCCCAGAATTTAAAATCTATATGGTTGAACCTAGCTACAAGGAGAGCTTGGAAATGTGTTTTCCTGGGTGGCCTTGTGCCTAGTAAATATATGAAGATTTTTTTTTTTTAAGAAAGAGGGGAATTACAGACAGTGAGAGTCTGCAAGGATGAGGAGAAGGTAGGAAGAGAAAAAGGGCCATTGGTTTTCATGACTGGTTAACTAGGTCCTTGCTCTTTTACTATCCTTGGGTTAAAACTTCTGTACCCAAATTAATTACACTTTATTGGAGAAGTATATTTACTCTTAGATTTTAACCGCTCTCCAGTTAAGAGCTGCGCCATGAAGCCTTTGTTTCTGGCCAAGGAAAAATGTAGGCATTTATTTTTTCCTCTTCACCCCTGTTTCACCTGCCAATGCCTCTCCCTGGCAGCCACGCCACTCCTCTACGGATGGAGGAACAAAAAGGTAAGTGAAGAATGTGAGTTTTGATCATCTGCAGTCAGGAAGGAAGGGCTTCAAATATAACTTTCTGTGCATTTCTTATTTTGTTGCTCGCTTCAGTTAATTTTAAAGGAGATACTGTGATTTAGCTTCACAAGTTTCTCATCTTTACCGAAGACCTCTTCAAATATCCTTAGTGGCTCTCATGTAAACTTAATGGAAGCTGTGGTAATTTAGGCTGATGTCCAAGATATACCATTATATTTTTCTTAGGAAACTACCAGATCATTTATAAAATTAAAAGTTTACCAAGAACTAATAATACTCTTCTCTCTTGTGCTGTCAGCTATTTTCTGTCTCCTAACTCTGTTGGTTATGATAACCCAAATTATTTTTACTCAATAAATGAAGACATTTTATGACACTTTAAAACAGACCTTTAGGGAAGCTTCAGAAACTATGTTATTGATAGATTTTTATTGCATAATTTTCATCTTTTTTATTTTCCATCTTAGACAGCTATCTCCTAAAACATCAGACTAGTTTGTAGTGATAATCTGGCTTAGTTGAAAGGCCTGATTAGATTGAATAATAATGATAAATATAACAGCTCTTACTAACATACAGCGAGTCCTAAACAATAAATCCTTGCTTAAGCACAGTTTAGTGCTACATAGAAATAAAAAATACTTATTTTAAAATTAGACTCTTGCACTTTAGTGGGAAAATTTTCTTCCTTTGCCCTCCTTATTTTAATGTAACATTTGTGTTGTAGGTATTTTGCCCCCAAATTATAATACTGGCCTTGCTGTCCAGAAAGCTGTCACATATTGCTTACTAAC
The DNA here is from genome assembly GCA_004026885.1 of Lyroderma lyra. Classification (NCBI taxonomy): domain Eukaryota; kingdom Metazoa; phylum Chordata; class Mammalia; order Chiroptera; family Megadermatidae; genus Lyroderma; species Lyroderma lyra. The sequence goes on from PVJL010003322.1 coordinate 71,589, forward strand.
TTTCTTGTCCATGTTCCTGAGTGGAAGACAAAATTGCAGCTCCCTTATTTTGTGCCTCTGTTTCCATTCCCTCCACTACCACTTTGGGTCACTCAGATGCAGTGTAATGGTTAGTGATTGTGGCTATTTGATTTTTCATAACATTATTCAGTAATTTTGCTTCTTGGGGTGGGGGGATTTCACTTTATATGTATCTTTTGGATGTGAAGAAGTAAGTGAAGATTTTTCTTTCTTTTTCTTCTTATTCCAGAAATGTACATCCCCTGGAAATGTGCTGGTGATTCTGATTTTCATTTAAATGCCTGCCAAGGTCATGAGAGATGAGTTGTAGTCTTTGTTTTGCCCCAAATACATAAATCCCAATGTATAGGCAATTGGATAGAATTAGAACTGTCAAGAAGAGCAGTGATTAATTTAACACAAGCCCTGCAAAGGTCAAATCTTGATCTGGGGATACTTCACACCTCTGGGAGAGAAAAAATAAGAAGAGAACTCATGTTAGCCTCTCACCTCCTAATTTGTGTTTTTAGAACAAAATATCATTTTGTGTCAGTCGGAGGATCTGCCTCTAATCATGAGCATTCTGGTTTTCTTTTACCACCCTTAGAATGTTTGTATTTATAAAAAATATTTTAAAAGATTAGTTTAAAGTGTGTGGTGCAGTGGGGAAATCATAGTGTTGTTGATAGGTTCTTAGAAACTTCAACCTCTACCAAACGATGTATAAAAAAATCAATTTTACCATAGGCTAATTGATATGAACAATAGTTCAGTTTCTATGGCATATTTCTGGCCACATAAACATCACAAAACTTCTGAATAGAGACTCAAAGCACTTCTAATTAAACATTGAACTAAATAGTAACAATACATACATTTTAAAAAAGTTAATTAAAAAAAGGTAAGAATTATTTTCCAACCATATTATTATAGTTTAGGGTCATTGGTGGCCAGAGCCTATCCCAGCATCTCAGGGCCCCAGGCAGGACCCCATCCTGGACAGGACGCCCTTCCATCATAGAGCACATTCACACCCACACCCACACTTACTCAGACTGGGATAATGTAGACACATCAGTTAACCTCAGGCACACATCTTTGCGATGTGCAAGGAAACAAGAGGTCCCAGAGATAACCCACATAGACACAAGGAGAATGTGCGAACTCCCCACAGACAGTGGCCAGAGTTTTTGTTCCCTCCTCAACATTATAATGAAACAGTGTTAAATAAAATGTAATTTGAGGATTTCCTATAAATAATACTTGTTATTTTTGCTTCAATATTTTGGACTTACACAGAAAATTGATTTTATAGTTCTATGCCAGATCTTGACCACTCACTATAAAACTATATGAAGTTTGCATCCAATGGTTTTCTAAGCTTTTTGATTAAAGTCTTAGCTCTCTGACCTTAGTGTCACTGTCTGCAGGAGGCATAGCTGTCTTTGCCATTGCTATCTCTAGCCTTCTGAAAGTTATTCCTTAGCTCTGTCAACATTGCTGAAAAGGTGTTGCAGCAATGTTGACACATCCCTGCAGCCCCAGAAGGGATGTGCTCTGAGTAGGTGGAATCATATGATGTCATCTGATGGCCAGATGCCAAACTCTGGGCTGAGCTGTGCCTGGCTGGGCGCTCCCCCATCCTCAACATATTGGTCTACCATACTGGACACTCCCTTTGGAGTCTAATCCAATTTCAGAATTCTTTGAACAAGATTCATTTTAGGACCTGCTTTCTCCCTAAAGTCTTTATTCAAAACTGTACTGCACTTTTTTTTTCAGTTATAGCTGACATTCAATATTATTTTATATTAGTTTCAGGGGTACAGCATAGTGGTCAGACATTCATGCAATTTATGCAGTGATTCTCCGTGATTAGTCTAGTACCCACCTGGCACCATACATAGTTGTTGCAATAGTATTGACTATATTCTTTATGCTATATTTTACATTTTCTGATTATATTCTTAACTTGTTAAATAAGGAATAACATTTCAATATGTGCATTCTTAGATGTTACAGACAATATTTTCTGGTGAATACATAGAGGTAGGCATTGATTCTGAGTAAAAGCTACAAGAAATATAGCAGGTATAAAAAATAGACTAGAAAAGAAACCAATGTACTCTTGTACATTTTTTCTTCCTGCATTGTTAAGTTTTCTCTGATCTACAGAGCATGACAAATTTCAAGTGCACACACACACACAAATCTATAAAAAGAGAAGCCTAGAAAAATTGTCCTTTTAAAAGAAATGTATTACAGATAAGATCTTTCACACAATCATTTTTTAAAAACACACAGTGAACAAGGAAGGTAAATTAAGAGATCATAAGAAAAATTTTTAAAGTATGGGATAGATTAGAACACTTTTGACCTCTCTTCCTTACCCAGCCCACCACCCCATATCATCAACTGTGATTTTATTGTTCTTGTTTTAATAATGAAGGCTTGAAAATTAATTTTTGATGTTAGAGGCAGAATAGTGGTTACCTTTACGGGATATTGATGGAAAGTAGCCTGTTGCAGCCTGCTGAATGCTTAATCTGAATGGTGGCTAAAATGTGTGTGTGTGTGGCGGGGGGGGGGGTTGTTTGTGTGCATGTGTTAGAGAGAGAGAGAGAAGGAAATTCCTCAAACTGAGCACTTTTGCGACTTGGGCCCATGACTAAATGTAAGTTACAGCTCAATAAAAAATAATTTAAAAATCAGTTACGATTTGACCTAAACCAGCTTATTAAAAGATCTAAAGACCATTTCTAGAAATGCACTGTACTGCCTGACAGCTCATGTGGTGTGTTCAGTGGGCATGATAGGGACCCACAGACTGCACTTCACATTGTAAGTATATCCAGTTGCCAGTGAATCAAATGGGTGTCCAGCCAACAGCAATGACCTCAGTTTGGAGGGGATTGCTTGTTTCAATACATTTAGGCCACTTTGACATTATTAAATGGGTAACATTTAATAACTATGAGGCCATTTTTTAATATATATGAAGTATAATACTTTTCAGGAAATGGTTAACAACAGGCTCTAAATTAATTAAAATTTCAGGAGTATTTGGAGCAATTTTTCAGGGACCACAACATCAAAGTAGCAAAGCGCAGTGGTCAGTCGCTTGACCATAAGTCAAAGAACCTCATTTCTCCTTCTGAACTTGTCACTACTTACTCAATCACTTCTCCCAAGTCATCTGAACACTCGATCTCTGACCTTCAATTTTCTTACTTATAAAAGGGGGTCAAAACTCTAAAATTATGAGACTACATATACAATTTTGAATTTTACCAGCTCTTTGAATGGAGGTATTGAACGGTACCTGTCCCCAAGGGAGAGGCAATTAAAAAAAAAAAAAAGACGTGCATAGTAAAAAAACATTCAAACAGTATAGAAAGATATAAAATAAAGTCTTCCTCTCAACCAAATTATAGTCCCCTAGATTATTTTGACCAAATATTAATATAATTAGACAATATTGGCCAACTATAATTAGTACAATTACTTATCCTCCAAGAAATCTTTATGCAAATACCAATGTATGTGTATAAAGCCTTTAAAATGTTTACACAAATAACCTCATAGTAAATACTGTCTATATTTTGCCTTTTTTCCCCACTTAATAATTTTTCTTGCAGATCTTTCACATGAAACATACAAATTTACTGATTTTTTAACAGTTGTACATTATTTCATTGTCATCATAATTTATTTAATCAGTCGCCTATTTATGGGTATCTGGATTATTTTCAGAATTTTATCATTACAAATAATGCTGCAATGAATATCTCTCCATTCATATAAATAGGTATATTTTTGCAATTACATCCCTTAAGGTAAATGCCAGTAGTAGAATTACTGGATCAAATGATAAGTACAGTTTAAATTTTGGTAGATTGTGTTAAATTACCCTTCCAAAAGGTTTACCAATTTATCTCTCATCCAACCCTGTGTTAGAGTGTCTATTTCCTTTCATACTTGCCAATACTAGGTATTCCCAATCTTCTACATTTTTTGTCAAATGTACATAAAAATGTGATTAGGGGTTTATTTTAAGATCAGAATGAAAGGATATAGATTCCTAATCTTAATGTGTTTCCTCATATTTCGTTCAACGGAGAGGTCTCTTTCATCTTTAAGTGTATGGTGTTTTGGATTTATCAACCTGTCAATTTATTCTATAACTTTAGTAGTTTAATAATTAACCAGATTGGCTGATGCTAACAAAGACTATCAAGGCACACCTTTCATTTGCATCATGTTTCAGTCTCTCATTTAGTTCCAGAAAATTTACCCTAATGGGCACATATTGTGCAATTTAGCTGATATAGATGAAAACACAATGCATACTTCAGTGGCTACATTGTGTCCTGAGACTTGAACAGTGAGTGATATGGCAGCTTCCAGAACAACAAGGTTAAAAGGTAAAAACAGATTATGCTTTTCAGAACATGCAAAATTTTCTTGGGTTAACTTTTTGTAGATTTTCTCTCTGATCTAGTAGGGTTCATTCCAATAGCTACTTGCTAAATCTTTTAGAAGAGCAGAATGCAATCATCTATCTTGCTATTGCTTCAGGCAGAAATATAATTGTTGAATATCAACCAAGTTATTTTGCCTCTGGCTCACCAGATTTCTGTGAACATAGTTAGTAGGACATGTCTACTTATAGAAAGGAAAATTATACTCAGTGTTTTGAAAATTATCACACATATTTAACTATCACTACTACAAGAAAACTGTAACAATCTCTAGAAGTTTCTACAACTTACCTTTGAACTATGAAAATATGCATTTATCTGCCATAAACAAATTTCCAGACTTCACTGATAAATATTGTCATTTAAATCCTTTAACAGGCATCTGAGAATACATTTAACACAGGCATGGTTTTTAAAACAACCATAATGAAACCTGGGAAAGAAAAGATAAAGGAAAAGAGATGAAGCAGAGAAGGAAGGAATGAGAGGAAGATCAGAAAGGAAGAATAGGGAAGTGATAAAGATAAAGCTGAAGAATGAAGGGTCAGCTGGGGATTGTTGGGTTGAAATATTTTCAAATTTGTGTTGGTCCAGTCTAATTTATTTTACCAGTTATACAAAGTCACACATGTCCATTTAAAAGGTTCTCTTAGGACACCTACTAGTATTATTAGATCTGTAAAATGGAATTTATATTACTCCCAAGCAATGTAGAGATCATGTAATACATGCTAAAGATATGGGAGAGGAATATTCACTTCAGGAAATATGAAGCAGACATACTTTTACCTGTTCTCCCACTAGGTTCAACCCCAAACCCTGGACATTATGAGAGAAGAAGGAGACCAGTTGGGAACCTTGAGATGCAAGAAACAGGTGATGAGTTCCCTGAGTTTGCTTTTTGTTTCATATAGCCAAGGCTGGGAGCAAAAGAAGTTATCAATCTAGAAATGCCAGCAGGCACAGACAAAACAAAAACAGCAGTAACAGCCTTACCTTACCAAAGGACCAGGTAAGGGGCCTCCTAGGAAGTCAAAACACATTTAGACAACAACCACTCTTGACTGGACTACTCAATATGGTAAAAATGTTCATTCTTCCCAAATTGATATGTGGGTTTAACACAATTCTTATTAAATTGTCAATAAGATTTGTTATAGGTATAGATAAGATTCATATAAGATTTATATGGAAAGGCAAAAAAACTAAATTTTTTAAAAGCAATTTTGAAAAAGAATAAAGCAGAAAGGATCAATCTATCTAAATTCTATCAACAGTAAACTGGATAAAGAAATAAAGTGTGGCATATTCACACAATGGATACTACTTAGTAATGAAATGAATGAACTACACATACAGGCATGAGATGAATGAATCTACACAAATTTGAGTGAAAGAAGCCAGGCACAAAACACTCTATATTATACTGGAATGGAAATTTACTGACAAAGCAGTTTAATGTAAATTCTGTGAACTCCCACTTTGACATTCCTTCCACCAATTGCCTAATATATGCATTTAGGTTCTGTAACCCTGCTTACTGATCACATCAGCCAGCCCCCACCTCAACCCTACTAAGAGTCCGAAAAGCCTGTTTGTTAGTCAGGGCTCAGAATTTGGAGACTGTAACTCCTCTGAGCACACTGGCGTAATAAAACTGGTTCTCCAACTCTCCGAGTGCCATTTTGACTTCCTCAGTTACCCATCGTGCTGCAACAATATAATTCCTTTTACATAAAATTTTAAAACAGGCAAACTAAACTATGTTGTGACCTGTAAAATCTATTAAAAAAAAATCTTTCGGAGAGATAGATATCTTATGTGAACTGAAGAGGAGCAAGATAGAACTTATGGAGAGCAGTTGAGGTAGGGGAGGGAAGGTTGCTATTGAAATAATCCAGGTATGACATGACAAGAAGCAGGATTAGGACATTAACAGTTGGGATGGACTGGAGACACTAGAGAAGCATTAGATGGCAAATGAAGGAGAGCAAAAATCAGGATGTGGTAGCTTGTCTCTAAAGATGGCTCCTAATTATACTACCCCTAGTAGTATGTAGCCCAGGTCAGTTCTGGAATGGTCCATTAAAACTGTTGGAATGAGGGAGATCCAAGATGGTGGAATAGGTAAATGCTGTGCCTGCTTCATTCTGTGAACACATTATAATTACAACTAAATTATTGAACAACCAACATGGAGAACCAGCTGAAGTCTAGCTGAACAGAAGCTTTATAACTAAGGATACAAAAAAGAGGAGGCCACAGCCTCCTGTAGTAGGAGGGACCCAGAGCAAAAGGAGAAAAACCTCCAGTAGTGGTAGAGAATCAGGAAGGATATCTCAGCTGTGGAGTTTCCTTCCATGGAGGAGCAAGGGACTCCAGCCCCATACCAGGCTCCCTAGCCCAGAACACTGGCACTGGGAAGAGAAGCCCCACAATGTCTGACTGTGAAAAACAGTAGGGACTTCGACAATCTTGTGGCGCTGAAAGGCTCCAGGAAACCCAGAAGTCCTCTTAAAGTGCCTGTGCAGACTCAGTCACTCATGGGCACTCACCCTGGACTCTGGCAGAGGGATCCTGACTCCAGGGGTGTTGGAGGCATAAAGGGGGAAGACTGAGGTATGTGGATTTGAAGTGAGGGCTAGAAAACAGTGGCCATTTTTCCCATGCAGCTAGCTGGTGGGCGCCATCTTTCCTGTGTTGCGCTTGCCCCTACATGATCAAATCTGAACCTGATTGATCTGTTGAGCTTTACTCACCCCACCCTGCAGACTCACTGGGACCCCAGCTCACCAAACTTCACCTACACCACAGGCACTTTCTCCAGTAAGCAGCCAGCCCTACCCTTACTGCAATCTTCTTTGGAAAACTATTTAAGTCCACAGGCCCCAGGCTGGCAGTAACGTTGGTGTGCTCTGAGTCTTTTGCTCAGGGCAAACTGAGAACAGACCTGTGCGGCTCTGTAGCCCCTGGAAGAAAACAAAACCTGGATTCCTCTTCCCCACAGACCTCTGCCTGCCCAGTATCAACAGTGAACACCAAAGAAACTGCAGCAGTGATTGTCAGGTTAAGGAGTACAAACAGACAATGAGAAACCAGAGAAAGGGAGCTCAAAATAAATCCAAACAACAGATAATCAAGGTAAAAGAGATGGGGACAAATGACCCATCAGAAACAGAGCTCAAAGCCATGATTATAAAAATGCTCAGGGAACTTAATGATAATTTCAACAGAGAGATAACAAACATAAAGACATACAAATCATCATAAAGGACCAGGCAGAGATAAAGATTGCATTAACTGAAATGAACAATGAAATAAAAGTCACCAAACTACATGAAGTAGAAGTGAAAAAAAATAAGTGCAAAGCAGTGATTTGCAAGAAAAGTCGGCAGAGAACACCCAATCAGAACAACAAATAGAAAAAAGAATCCAAAAAAAAAAGAATGGTTTGCTATTCCTCTGGGACAACATTAGGCATTCACATCATAGAACTACCAGAAGGTGCAGAGGAAAAGCAAGGGATCAAGAACTTATTTGAAGAAATATTGACTGAAAAATTTCCTATCTTGATGAAGGAAATAGACATCCAAGCCCAGGAAACACAGAGAATCTTAAACAAGATGATCCCAAATAGGAACACACCAACACACATCATAATTAAAATGGCAAAAGTTAAAGAAAAAGAGAAAATTCTGAAAGCAGGAAGAGAAATGCAAGTTGTAACTTACAAGGGACACCCATTTGACTCTCAGTTGATTTCTCCTCAGAAACTTTGCTGGTGAGAAGGGAATGGCAGAAAATATTCAACATGATGAAAACCAAGAATAATGTATCCAGCAAGGCTAGTATTCAAAACTGAAGGACAGATAAAGAGCTTCTCAGGCAAGAAAAAGCTAAAGGAGTTCATCACCACCAAACCAGTACTACAAATAATGTTACAGGGACTTCTCTAAGATGAGAGGAGGGATGGGAGATGGGTAAAATAAGGGAAAGGGATGGAGAAGTTTAGTTTGATTGTTACAAGGCAATAAACAAAGAGATATAAAGTATAACATGGGAATAGAGTCAATAAGTTTGCAGTAACTGTGTATGGTGTTAGATGGGTACTAGATTTCTTGGGGTGATGAAAGGAGAGCTAGAAGGGTGAGAAAAAAAGGGAAGAAATCAAGAAGTACAGATTTATAGTCACAGGGATGTAAAATGCAGCATAGAGCATATAGTCAAGAATATTGTAATACCTATGTATGGTGTTAGAAGGCACCAGATGTATCAGAATGAGGATTTACAATAGTAAATTATATGAACGACTCATCACTGTGCTGTACACCTAAACTCGTTATAATATTTTATGTAAAATGTAATTGAAAAATAAAAAGTCTCAAAAGGAAAAGAAGAAAACTTATGAAATGAGGCAGAAATGATACTACATGACTTCCAAGGCTAAGTCAGAGGCAAGTTTGCCTGGGTCTCTCGGAATGAGAACCCAGTTTTCATCCTGTGAGAAGCCCAAACCGTGCAGCTGAGCTCTCAGCCAGCATCACCTGCAGCCATGTGAGTGAGCTATCTTGGGTGTGTAGTCCAAATGAGCCAACAGATAACTGCAGTCCTAGTCAATATCTGATTTTAATTACCTGAGAGGACTGAACAAGAAGCACCCCACTGGAGCCCGTTAACCCTCAGAATTGTGAAAGATAGTACCAAATTGTGATACCACTAAGTTTTGGAGAGATCTATTACGTAGCAAAAGGTAACCAGAACACAAAGATAACTTTCCAATGCTGAGCACAGGTGACTGGATGGATGATGATACACTGAACTGAGATAGACAATATGGGGGAAAAATAGGTTTGCGTGGGAAAGTAAGTTTAGTTTTGAACTTTGAGATGCTTGTGGAACATATAAATGTAGTTATTCAGTAGGCATTTATTATTTTTGCAAATCTGAAGCCCTAGGAAGAGATCTGGGCTAAAAAGAGAGATTTGCAAGACATCAGCATATAGCCATAACATAACCCTACTCAAAAAGTAGGGCTTATTCCTTCAAAGAATAGTCCAAACTTCATTTTCTCTATGAAGAACCTGCTGATGCTGGTTTCCAAATGCTAACTAGTAATTTAGTAATTCTTCACACACTGCCCTGTAATTATTTATTTCATGTCTTTCTTCCCAAATAAATTGTGAGTTGATCCAAAATAGGACTATAACTTAATCCTGTGTTTTATAGTCCCTGAAAGCAAGGAAACTCTCAATGGATGAATGGATGAATGAAGGAATGAATGACCAAGTGAATAAAGCAATGATTACTCACATCTCATATAGATAAATAACAAACACTTTAGGAAATGTAATTGTAAAACTTAATAGATATTGGTTGCTATTTTTTTTTTTTTTTTTTTTTTGCTTTTTGGTATGTGGGTAGCTCCCTGACTGGGAATCGAACCCAGGCCACAGCGCTGACAGTGCCAATGCCGAAGCCTTAAGCCACTACACCATCAGGGAACTCCTGGTTGCTAATTTTTATTAATTTTTAAAATTAATAATTTTTTACAACTAATAATATCTTGCTGAACATGCTAATTCCTTATAAGCTAAAATTAGAAACTAGTGCAGTATGTGATGAAAATAATGTTTACCTGTATATATTTACTCGTCTTTTGAACTTATTCCTTTTCAGGGACTATTTCCAATTACACAAATTTATATTCTATCTTGTATTTATTTAATCAGGGGAGAATTTCCCAGTAGGTTTAAGATTGTATTTTGAAGATACTCTTCTCTTCATATGAATTAAGTAGTTAGTAAAAATAAAAGCAGAGAATGTCTTCAGATTTTGTGAATTACAGAGATCTACAGGGATTTTCTCTTTAAAAATAAATTAAATAGTTTCAGGCACTCCTTTTGTCTGTCAGTATTGATTATACTAGGAGGTTATTAGGACAACCCTACTATAAAATCTTTGATTTTTATGTCATGGAGTGCAATGCATTTTATTTAACCCAATAAAATATAATCTTTATTCAGATTTTAGAAGAGTCAGTATAAGAATTTAAATAATATGTCCATAGATTACCCTATAATTTTGGTTTCCAGTTCTTCCCATGAGTAAAGAAAACATACCTTTATCTATTCATGGCTGACAAAATCCATTTGTTAGTATTGTACTATCAAAGTTACTTTTGCAAATGCAAAATTGGGCAGCATTTTAATTTTGAATTATCACATGTACTTGAATGAATCTTTTTTTTTCTTTTTTTTTTTTATATGGATGCTTCCCTGGCTGGGAATTGAACCCAGGCCGCAGCATTGACAGTGCCGAAGCCTAGCCACTCCACCACCAGGGAACTCCTGAATGAATCTATAGAGAGACACTTGCCCATTTTAAAGAGCTACTGAAGTCACTAAAATATTCATTGGATAAGAGGTCTGCCAAATCCCTTCAAAAGTCCAAATCCTTCCTCGAATTACACACTAGACATAGAAGATGTTGGGAATGTTAATAAAACGAGAATATTAGTTACTTAGATACTTAGTTTGAAATATGAACTGATGAAATTGGGTGTAGCTCTAGCTTCATCCATGATTGGGGGTTGATGAGAAAGTGTCTGTAGAATAAGCAGAATTTTGAATACTGTTCAGTGATTACTATTACTGTAAAGCTGGTGAGACTTTTGATTGGGAGATTGGAAGAATGGAGAAACTGCTAAGAATTCTAAAGAGACTTGCTAAAAATAGTCTAATTTATAAAGACTAGGCTTCTGGATTATTCACTTATTCAATAAACAAAGATGAAGTATCTACTGTAGTTGCTCTTCCTACCATCTCCATGAATTCAGCCTCTTTGTGGCAAGCCTCTTTGTTGTTGTTATTTGTTTGTTTTGTTTATTTTGTTATTTTTAAAATCAGGAACAAAGCTACCTGCACCACATGTTTTATCCTTGTCCATGATGTAACTTCTGCCAGTCTGGCCAACCCAAATCCTTTTCCTCTTTAATAGGTCTCCAACCTCACACCATAACTCCTCCTTTTTTAAAAAAAATTCCTTGTCTGAGATTATTGGTTTTTCAATCTTGGCTGCAAATTAGAATCACGTGAAAAGTTTTTAAAATATATAATGCCTTGGCTCACCCTTTGAGATTCTAATTTAATCACTTTGAGCTGAGGGCCAAGCACAGCATGGTTTAAAAGTTTCCCCAGGTGACTCTAATGTATAGCAGCATTGAAAGCTACCACCTTAGATCTCTGCCTTCTCCACCTAAGTTCTCTCTCTGTCCCCTACCCCCTCTAAATCCATCTCATAAGCATCTATTCAACATTCCACAGCAGCCCAACTATCACCTCACCTGACCTGAGTCAACTGTCACAGGAAGGAAAAACTCTTCTTTCTGCCCCATTATGTACTCTGCCGAATTCCATTATAGCACCTGGAATAAATTAATGAACTGGTTTTCATGGACAGGTCTCTGCTTCCACTGATGGTGAGCTGCTGAGGGTAGGGTTCATGTACTTATCCCCTGTGTCAATAAGCATTGCCAAGAGAGGGCCAGATGCAAACTACTTTTAGAATTCTATCATCTGTTTTAAACCTGCAGAATCCTCTGGAGAAATATTTCCAAGACTATTCACATTCCAATGATCCATAAATTTTTCACATTCTCCATTGCAGACATTGCAGTGATAGTGAGGACATAGGAGGGAATGGGGGGTAATGCCCAAGGCTGTAAAAATCCACTTTTAGGCCCAACTGTTGGGACACACTTCCTTAGGGTCTTTACAGTCCATTTTGGTTTTCTGGAAATAACAATAATAAAAATGGCTATGTACCAGGCACTGTTCTAAGATCTTGTTTTCCCCAGCTTTATTAAGGTATAATTGACAAATAAAAATATATTAATAGATATAAATATATGACATATTTATACTTTTTATTTTATTTATATTATATAAAATATATAAAGTAAATATATTAATAATATATAGAATATATAGAATAAGAGTATTATTACTATAGTCACACACCCTACATTAGATCTCCGGATATTATTTATTCTGCATAACTAAAACTTCATACCCTTTGACTAACATTTCTCCATTTCCCCAACCACCCAGCCCCTGGCAACCACTATTCTACTTTCTGTTTCTATGAGTTTGACTTTTTAAGATTCCACATATAAGTGAGATCATATAGTTTGTCTTTCTGTGTCTGATATTTCATTTAACATAGTGTCCTCCAGGTTCATCCATGTTGTCATAAATGACTGGATTTTCTTCTTGTTTAAGGCTGAATATACCTTATGTGTATATACCACATTTTCTTTTTCCATTCATCCATTGATTGATACAGGTTGTTTCCATACCTTGTCTATTGTGAATAACGTTACAATGAACATGGGAATGCAGATACCTCTTTGAGATCCTTATTTCATTTCCTTTGGATACATACCCAAGAGTGGGGTTGCTGTATCGTATTGTAGTCCTATTTTTTAATTTTTTGAGGAACCTCTATACTATTTTCTGTAATGGCTGTACCAATTTACATTCCCATTAACAGTGCACAAGAGTTTCCTTTTCTCCACATCCTTGCCAACACTTCTGCCTTTTGTCTTTTTTATAACAGCCATTCTCACAGGTGTGAGGTGATATCTCATTGCGGTTTTGATTTGCATTTCCCTGATGAGTAGTGAT